>OZ026612.1:145579216-145884216 GCA_964020975.1 Hermodice carunculata
AAATTGCTGTACTTTGCTTATTTCCCTGATGGCACAAAACCATGAAAACAAAAACAAAGTGAAATAATATTCTAACATTGTTTGAATAACAATTATCTACAAAACAGTGAAATAGTGCAGGAGAAATCCCCCCCCCCCATAATTAGTCTGCAATATACAAGGATACAATGGCCCAATGAAGTAGTCACAAAAGCAGTAAAATGAGAACTAATGTGCAAGAGAGTCCTTAAAACAGTAGAAAGGATTGTTCTTTAACATTGAAAGATGCACTTAATATATACACCTCTGTGGACTCTTACAGCTGGACTACCATCTGTTTTTCACATGTAGATGTTACCCAGCCAAGTCCACATATATTTGGTCCCTAATTCATGCTGTCAGGCTTTGGCTGTGCCCACTAACTTTCGGTGTTTTTTGTGTGAGGTGATTATTGATATAAAATTTCTGGTCACCATAAGCAGCATAGTTACCTGTCGGGTCTTTTACTTTGATGTATTTCTTTTCAGCCTTTTCCATTAAATCATCTCTTACTTTTCATCTTGTAAACCTGCCAACAATTGGTATTGGTCCCTTGCGCTTACTGGGTACCCTATGGCTTGTTTCCAGGTCATCAAGGTGAATAGGTCTGCCTACTAGCCCCCATATTTTCACAAGCATGTCTTCCGTATTTTCGTTTTGCAGCTCTGGTTCACCAACAACTTTAATGCTATTTCTCCTGGAATATTACTCTTGTTCTTTAATGCAATCTCCTAGTTCCTGGGTATCTGATTCTAGTGTTGTAGTATTGCTACTTTCTATTTAGTGCCCCGCCCACTATAGGTTTGCACCTCGTCCGTCCGTCCGTCCGAAGCTTCTCCGGGCCATATTTCCAACACCATAACACCCACAGCTACCAAATTTAATGTGTTTGTATTTCCTAGGATAGAGGTATATGGTGTGCCAAAAGTAGGTCACTAGATCAAATATCTGGGTCACAGAATACATAAGTATGAAAAATCTTGTCCGGGCCATAACTTTTTTGTCCTTTTACTTAGAGTCATGAAATGTTACACAAATGTGAAGCTTAGTCTAAGAAAGTGTCATAAAGCAAAACTAGGTCACTAGGTCAAATATTTGGGTCACCGATCAATATGTAAATATACAGAAACAAATTTTGTCTGGCACATATCTTCCCTATATTAATGCTACCTCTTCAATTTTTTTATGGTGGGTAGACCTTAGGTAGTAGCTGTGCATAGGCATTGTTTTGTGTGGCTAATTGCTTGCATTAATTGATTATTTAACAAAGTTCGTTAAGCAAGACAAATTTTGTCCGGGCCATATCTTCTAAACTGTTAATGCTGGCCCTTTGAATCTTTGTGGTGGATAGACCATAGGTAGTAGGTGTGCATAGGCATTGTTTTGTGTGGCTAATTACTTGCATTAATTAACAAAGTTCGTTAAGCAAGACAAATTTTGTCCGGCCCATATCTTGTAAACTATTAATGCTAGCCCTTTGAATTTTTTATGGTGTGTAGACCTTAGGTAGTAGGTGTGCATACGCATTGTTTTCTGTGGCTAATTACTTCCATTAATTAATTAATTAACAAAGTTCATTAAGCAAGCTCAAGATACAATACAAATTTTGTCCGGGCCATATCTTCTAAATTATTGATGCCAGCCCTTCGATTTTTTTATGGTGGGTAGACCTTAGAGGGGATATGGTAATGGGCACCGTCCGTGTGTCCGTCCGTCCGTCCGTCCGTCCGTCCGTCCATCTGTCCATGATTACTGTGGGCGGGGGATATGGCTAGCGTCAGCGCCTACTTGTTCAAAACAGCTTTGTGTCTGTCACTTCATCATGGTCCTCTCAAAATGTTTTTATTTCCATGTTCTGCTCCCCGTATTTCATTGAAAAAGCTCATACAGGGTTAAACCTGTATTTTAGATGGTGTAACATCCGTAACTTCTCACTGATTTCTCTCAACTGTATCACAACATCTTCATATCGACTCATTCTTGATATGTATAGGTTTGGTGATGATGGGTATTACACATGGCTCAGCGGAGAAAAGTTCGAATGCATCATGGCTATCTCCAGTAAGGCTTTTCTCTTGCACCAGTATGCATAGAGTGCCTTGAAATTATGGCACAGATACTAAGTGCATCTTGGTGAAGAGGCCACAAATTTGTGTAAAACAGGTCCTTGAAGGAGGACGTAAATTGCGGGGTTTCCAGTGCTGCAGTGACCTCTGTCCAATGCTGGCCGTGCACAGAGTAGGTGGCCCATTCTACCAAGTGTGACCACTTACTCAAATTGGTAGATGTCCTCGTTTTGGAGTGTAGAGGACCTGTGAACAAGGTTAGGTGGAGTACTGTGTATAGCAATTAACTTGTTTTGGTATGGCTAAACTTAAATTGCACATAGGAGTACTTCAGTTTTGCCTGCCATAGGTCTAAAAAGCTTAATGAATAGCACAGGACTATGTTATGGACAATACTTAAAAGTAAAATACAATGTTTCAATATTTTCACTGGCAAATCAGGTTTTATTCACAATACATCTTTGACAAACAAACAAAAATAACTTAGGGTCATTGTCCCCAGTTATTTCAATACAAATTACAAAAGAACCAGCTAATATTAGGATAAATGTTTCATTATTGAAATATGTTATAATCTAATTTAAGGATTTAAGGGAGGATATGGCTACTATACTTCGCAATGCATCATGAAGGAAATGGAGATGGCACCTGCAACAAGACGATAGAAAAAGTAAGAGCTAGCCCTGCCTTCTCCCTCTTTTGTGATGAAAAAGCAGATGTTGCAATGCTCTTACAACTTATCAAATACGTGCCCTACTTGTCACCAGACTACCAGATAAAAGACCAAACAAATATATTTTGTATTTTAAACTAACTTACAACACATTATTTTGAGTAAGGACGATCTATACTTTGGGACTTTTAATTTTGCAATTTGTGTGTATGGCTTATAGGGTATACACCTTGCATAATGAAAGTCCCTCAGTATAAATCTATAATGATATTACCAACAGTGAGCAACATCACATTGAAAACTAAACAAGTTTTGAGTATAAAATACCTTTAATGGGACACCGAGATGCGGTTTTTACTGCTACATTAAACATGTGATCCAACACACGCCCAATATATCTCTCGTTAAGAAATATTCCTGCCGTATCTCATCATATTAATTTGCATGTGTTTCTTTTGTTTCTGATGTTGTTAATTGTATTTTTTGCTGGTAAAATGTAAAGCAGTATTCACACATCAGAGGCCCTCTAATGCAACGTGTGGTTTTCCTGTTGTGAGTAACATCCCTCATGAAATACTGAAATACTGAGCAGCTCCTTGATTTTTATGTAACAGCAAAAGTAAAAACATTAAAAACATGAATCAAATTTACAGTGTTCCATATTAATTTTTAACATTGCAGTTGATTTTACATTTCCCAGGTCGCAGCATTGTATCCCCATGATGTCGAGCAGCTATCAAATATCCATCGTGTGGCCAGCATACTTGAGTTGGCATCGGCACAGACCTGTTATAACACAGAATACATAAGAAGTTCAAAGCAGCCAACTACTTCATTTTGAGACTAGGATGTGAGAACTGAACTTGCAGCCTTCCAGGTGACAATATTATGCTACTACTCATGAAGTGCTGGCTGCAATGCATCTGCTCCTCTGGGTTCCATCAGCTTTACCGTATAACATAGAATATTTATGTGTAAAGTAGAACCATTGTGTTTATTTTCGGCATAAGTATAATTTTAATTGTGAACAATATTAAAATGTAATTGCGTTAGTTTAAGGTTTAAGTAAAACAAAGTGTTTCTTTGTGCCCACTTCGAAGCACCTGTAAACTTGTAGTTGTCTTTATATTTAATATGTTTATTTAATAGATAAACAAATAAACAGAATTATCCCAACATATATGAGATGGTAACTTATGTATTTTACGACACGTCTGTAATATTTTTTGAAAAAACTAAAATATTCCCTTGCATAAATGATAAATATTTATGAACAATTCTTTGTCTTTTTTGAACAGAATGATCTAAGGGCTAAAGTAATATTCACATCTTGTCAAATTCCAATTATACCTGTTAAAGTTTCTCCAGTGGCTTATACTTTATTTTGAAATATCTTAATTGGTACATATCAGTATCTTTAACCAATTGTTTTGCCATAAAGAATTTAAATCTGAACTACCAGCCTTAGCCAACTTAGATCTTATATCTATATCATTATCTAAACCAAAGTTGCCAATGGATCAAAAATATGAGGGAAAACATTTTATCTGACATATTGGGACACCAGAGCAGTAAAGTTGGTCGTATGTATATATTGGCTATTAGGGGCCAGAGGATTGAGCAATGCATAAAATTATGTACAATAGGTTTCTTTTATCCACAGATTGATGCTACCAAAGTGGTGGCATGGGGTGGGGTGGGGGGTGTTCCTGTCATCTTCATGCCTCTAGTTTTTTCAAACATCGTTTTGTTTCATACATATCAAATTTGGCTTTAGTTCTGCCAATTATGCTAGCTCAGCTGACTTGTCGATAAGCTGAGCTTACAGGATGGTGAATAATCTATCGCCTATCCAAATTGCATATTTTTGACTTCCTTGAAACCACTAACCAGATTCACTTCAAACTAACTGGGGACGTACCTTGGGTAGGGTTCTACCAAGTTTGTTAAAGGGTTTTGCTTCAGACATTTTTGAACTGTTATGGATCTTTAGCTCATTTTTGGCCAAATCTCAAAAAATCTTCTCCAAAACCGCATGTCCGATTCATTCAAAATTGAATACGGACACTTCTGGGGACCCCTACATCTTAAATTGTTCAAGAGGTAGTGTTGCGATTTTCAAACATTTTTTATGCAAAAAAGTGTGTTTTCGCTATTGTCGTCGTCTTCTTTAACAGCATCACTCAGGTTATGCTGAAACTTAATGGACAGAGAAATTATTATAAAAGGGGCCAATTAAAGTTGTTCACTAGCTGGTGTAACTATGAACGCCTAATTTTAAATGAATTTTTTAATTCGGATACTTGCCGGTTGATGCCTACCGTCCTATTGCTTACAATGTAATTGGATGGGCATTGCAATGGTAATTCATGTTTTTGACTACTCCATAATCACTCACTAGATTCACTGTAAACGTAGTGGGTATATACCTTGGTGGGTCTCTATCACATTTGTTCCAATGGTTACACTTCAGTTATGTTTGTATGTTTTATGAGAGTTTTTCGTCATTTTTGGTAACATCTTATAAAATATTCTTCTCTGAAACTGCTTGGCCAATTGATTTGAAATTTCATAGGCGCACTTTTAGCGATGCCTCAACCTTATTTGTTCAACAGGTGCTGCTGCGATATTTCAAATACTGTTTATGCAAAAAAGGGTGTGGTTTGTTTTTTTTTTTTTTTTTTTTTTGACTTTTGACGTCACTCAGATTATGCTGAACTTCGTGGACATGTTCTCCACAGAAGGGTCAAACAAAGTTGTCCTCTAGAAGTCCCCGGTTTTTAATATATTTTTTCCATTCTGTTACTTATCAGTAATAATACATACATCCCTATTGATTAGTATATAGGCCAATGGGGATTGCAACAGTAATTTACATGCTCAACTTCTCCGAAACCACTGGCAGCATTCTTTTCAAACTTGGTGGGGGTGTATCTTGGGTACCCTTCTGCCAAGTATGTTCAAGTAGTCATGCTCTGGACAGCAATTTTTGCATGTTTTATGAATTCACTTTGTTCATATTTTTGGAAAATTTAACAAATCAGTTCTTTGATACTGTTAGGCCAATCTATTTAAAATTGCATATGGGCACTACTTGGTAGACTACCTCAATACATGGATGACTTTGACCTTATTCTCAAGGTCATGGTGCCACTTATGCAAATGGATTGTGCGATAATTTGAGAACTATTTGAACTAGGACTTTGATGTAGCACATGCTCTTAGTCATCTCTTTATGCCAGATTCAGATAGTACTCGAGTGACCTTGACCTCATTCCCCAGGTCACAGGTTCACTCATGAATTTTACTCTTCACTTCACAACTTTAAGATCATTTGAGCTAGGATTTTGAAGTTTTATTTGGTGGTGATCCTGTGTGGAGGCCAGACTTGTACAGAACGTGGGTGACTTTTACTTTATTTTCCAGGTCATAGAGCCACCAGTGCGATGAATTTCTAGGTCAGCTAAACAAGGGCTATTCACACAGCCCTCTCATTTAAAACGTGATGGTGGATGATCAACAAATTTTTATAGTATAACAACAACATGTTTCTGCCCTGGATTTTTTCTGAATGTTACTCCATATTGCTTCTCTAAATTTGCTTTTAAACCCATCAAGGACTGTAATACTGTGATATGTGATATATTGATTATTAGATATTATTCATAACATCTTATCAACATCAGACAAGGTAACCATTATATAAACCCCACTATGTAAGCAGTATCTTACCCCACACCATGTAACCAGTATCTGACCCCCACACTATGTAACCAGTGTCTGACCCCACACCGTTTGTCCAGTGTGACCCCAGACAAGGTAACCATTATATAAACCCCACTATGTAACAAGTATCTGACCCCCACACTATGTAACCAGTGTCTGACCCCACACCATGTAACCATTTTCTGACTCCCACACCATGTATCCAGTATCTGACCAGACACCATGTAACCAGTATCTGACCCCACAGGGCGTAACCAGTTTTTGACCCTACTACATGTAACCAATGTCTGACCCCACACCATATAACCAGTGTCTGACCCCACACCATGTATCCAGTATCTGACACCCACATTATGTTACCAGTATCTGACCCCACACCATGTAACCATTGTCTGACTCCCACACCATGTATCCAGTATCTGACCCACACCATATAACTAGTATCTGACCCCCACTATGTAACCAGTATCTGACCCCACACTATGTAACCAGTATCTGACCCAATACTATGTAACCCATTGATCAAGAGTCATCCACACTTCCTCCATCACTATAACTAGTGCATGTCTGCCTTCTTTGCCCCAGGGTTATTTCTCCAGTCCTTTCCAGTCCTTTCCAGTCCTCCCAACATGGGCCCTTGTGTGGTTTATGTACTGTGGTGCAGGCCATGAGAGAGCTCTTGTCTGTGAATTTCTCTTCAGTTCATTCCTCTACCACCACTGATGCAAGCTCTGCCTTCTGTCATATGTCAGCTTCACTTGCCCTTGTTCCTAGGACTGACAGTTTTCTGCTGACAGGGTTTGGGTGGGTTACTAAGCAGGCGAAGTGTCTTAATATATCTGAAAGGAAATGGCAGTTTCAAGCAAGATGACAAATTTAACTTCATTTTAATGTTCATGTAATCAGGACTTTATGTTGTAAGAACTGTCATGCTCTCTTCATTCACAACATTTATCCTAACTTGTGTCTCTTTGTAAAACAAATAAAGATAATTTTGTGTGACACAGGGCTGCAGTGTTGATCCTACTGGTGCCATACAGGCCCGCATCCAGCAGGCCGGCCAGCGCTTTGTCCAGTATTTTGCAATGAGCTTTGGCGACCAGCATCAAGAGATTGCTACACAGAGGTTTAACTTGGCAGTTGGACTTTATTACCGCATGCTGGAAGCTCTCCTGAAGCTGGTAGGTAGAAACTCACCGTTATAGTGCCAGTTTCACCATTACCATGGTTACAGTGCCAGTTTCACCATTACTATAGTTACAGTGCCAGTTTCACAGTTACCATGGTTGCAGTGCCAGGTTGACAGTTACCATGGTTACAGTGCCAATTTCATAGGCACATGACCACACAACATCTGATGTAAAGCTCATATTCCCTGCATATTGCTCTTTATAATTTCTGTAAAAATTGTCTTCATAGTTTCTACTTTGATTATTTACATTTGTAACTCTTTAACTGATAATCACAATTCAGATTCAATTTCTTGGTTAAAGTACCTTAGACACAAATATCAGCAGACCTATAGTTCCAGGGACAAAAAAAATCAAAAAAAAAATCGTTGTATAGCTTGCCTTGGTGCGCTTGAGACAAGTTGCTCCAAAAGGATGTGAAGGGAAGCCATTAACACATTGCACCCTAATGAGGCTACTTCCCGCTAATATCTGAATGTTGTCTGCTAATTGAACTTCACAAATTTAGGGATTATTTAAAAAAAATTTGGATGAAACTTGCATGGAAGATCAGTCCAAATTATATGCCCATGGACAACAGCTTTCCTCGGCGCACTATGGGCGCAATGCACCCAGAGTGCACCAAGGAAAGCTGTTGACTCAGTCTTCTATCAGGGTGGAATGAGTTAAAGAAAGCTGTTGACTCAGTCTTCTATCAGGGTGGAATGAGTTAACTGGGTTAGTTTGCACTAAAAGGGTTAATGCAGTTAGAATGTGAGTAGAAGGAGATGGAGTACAGCTGGACGAGTAGTTGAGTGTCTGCCAATATTGATGTTGAAGTTAACAAATCTGGGTTGGTAAGATGCTTCTTCAGGCTTTTTTTTCTTTCTGAGACCGGTTGGGCAATCTCACAGTGTTGTACTTGCATTTCAAGAAATTTTGTGGCAAATCTGGTAAATGAAAAAAAAAAATCTGGTAATTGACCAATTTTCATATTTGTCAGGAAGGAGAGAGGTTGTCTCTGATGGACTTCAGTTACCTGCTGAACAATGACAGCCTCCAGAAGTGTTTGTTGGCCTGCTCTGTGGAGGTTGTCATGACAACATATGGAGCCCCAAGTAAGTCATTCTGAGGCAAGCTATTGAGAGTATGGAAGTATGAAATGATGTCAGAACTATGGAGTTGGTGTCTCATGAGTATGAAGGTATGAAATGATGTTTAATGTGTGGTGTTGCTGTTTCATGCACTAGTGACATTGCTCAGCAGCGTTTGGCACCTTTTGGCGGTGGCCGTGGGGGGGGGGGGGGGGCGACCGAAATGCGGTGTTGCCATCGATCATCACCCCTTTCTCTCTCAGTTTGCCAAGCTGTCGGTCTGCGGTGATCAGCAGCAGTTGGCGGTGAGGCCAATCATCACCGTTAAACGCCGCCTGGCGCTGCAGACTAGACTGCAAAGTACCTCAACATAGACTGGGGATGGGTGGGTGGGCAATTGTTGAGGTTCCAAAACATATATTTAATCATGTACCGGACTATACTTGTTCACTTTAACATGTGCTGAGAGTCTTTCAAGACTGCAGCACACTACATTTAATCATACAGGACTAAACTTGTGCAGCGTTGGCATATGTTGGGAGTCTTTCATTTAGCATGGTTACTGTACTGCCATGTTCACATGATCAAACTTTGGAGAAAAAAGAATATCAGTGGTAGCTTAGTTGATCATTTCTTTACATCCAAGTTTCTTAACTTGGTTTAAATATAGTTTATTTCCAAAGTTTGTGTGGAAGCAGGTATTTTAGTATTTCTAAAGTACAGTGGTACCTCTCTTGAGAGACCCCTCTAATGAGAGACCACATATCTTTTTAAGACTGCTCTCTCAGAACACTGCGCTATATTTTCCATGTTGTACCTCTAATGAAAGACCACCTGTTTTGAGAGACTGCATTTTGACCCACCGTACGGGTGGTCTCTCAAAAGAGGTACCACTGTACACAGATACCGATCTTTATAAAAAGTTAGAGATGGTCCCTTGCCTTTCAGTGACTGTCCCTGTTTATTCCGTGGACCATGGAAGTGGGGAGACCAGTTTCCCGTGGGTGCTGGAGGCCTTCAATGTCAGTGCCTTTGACTTCTTCAAAGTTCTGGAGAGCTTCATCAAAGCTGAGCCCAAGCTGACGAAAGACGTTGGCAAGGTGAGGTAGACCAGCTCTGTTGTTATTCATTGATTTCTTGAGGATGAACCAAGAAATACTATCAGTTGTATTCATTTGCATGGGATCTTGGTGTTTTTCATATAGTTTACATCATGGCATGAGAACAGTTTAAGTATCGTTGTCACTTTCTCTGCAAAGGGTATGGGGTTTGTATCCCGGCTGATCCAATGGACTTTAATGTCTTTGGCTCTTCACATGCAGTGACCACTTCACTGCTGACAGGCTCAGTGGGACATGCTTGGGTTACCTGTGCCTGATTATGTCAGTGGTGATGACGGGGGCGGCAAGTCTCCTGAATCGGTAATGGCTGCCATAAGAAATGCACTCACAACAGGTCACTCCACACACGTGTGTGAATGGTCGATTGCGTGGTGCATGTAAGAGGGCCCTGGGGAAAATAAGCGTCAGCTTACCAAGTTTATACCCTCTATGAATAAGGTCTATCTGTCTTTTTTTTTCAGAGTCAGTGAAACAAAAATGCTGTTAGACCCTGTCAGATATGCACATGTCGGGAATGTAACTCCTATCAACAATATACAGTATCATGCCCACAGCTACATGTTGTAGTTTCTGTCATGTACATGTTCTAACTTTTTGAGTTTTAGGTAAACTGGCATGAAGTATTTATATCTCATTTTCATGCTGCCTCTTCATGTGTTTTTAGGACACTAATTTTGACAGGGTTTGCATTTTAGCCATTTTCAGTAAGACTGTAAATTCACTGTTGTTGGTGTGTATTCTGTCGCAGCCATTATAGGATTTGATCACCAGACTCATGTTATCTATAGATAGATACACTGGTACCTCTTTTGAGAGACCACCCCTACGGCAGGTCAAAATGTGGTCTCTCAAAACAGGTGGTCTTTCATTAGAGGTACAACAACATGGAAAAGATAGCACAGTGTTCTGAGAGAGCGGTCTTAAAAAAGATATGCGGTCTCTCATTAGAGGGGTCTCTCAAGCGAGGTACCACTGTATACTTTATTTCACCAGGGTTACAAAATTAGCGTGACGCTAGTTTACATTTTGGCCCTGAAATAAATATTTACAATATATACACATAAAAAGAAGAATGTCAATAAAATTCAAGGCTTGGTTTTCCAGTAGCTCCTTTCAAACTTTTCCAGTGATGGTTCCAGACGAACAGATTCCGGAAGTTTGTTCCAATTGAAGAGGCCGGAGTAGGAGAAACTATTGCGAAATATATCAATTTTAGGTTTAGGGACATATAGGAGGGATTTGCTGGTTGATCTGGTACTTCGTGTGGAAACGTCACTCGTAAAGACCAATCTATCACGAATATAGGAGGGCGTTTTCCCATGTAAAGCCTTATAAGTTAATTTTTTTTTGTGAAGGTGGGGGCATTAGGAAATGAAACAGAAAACAAAGCATTGACAGTTAATTACTGTTTTGTGATGTCAACCTTGTTCTGTCGTATGAGCTTGATAACTTGACCTCTTTTTATTCTGCTGTCAACAGCACTTACAAGAAGTGGAAAATAAAATTCTGGAGAGCATAGCCTGGGAAGCTGTAAGTACAAACGGCTTGATCTTAAGTACAGACTGCTTGATCTTAAGTACAAACTTCTTGATCTTAAGTACAAACTGCTTGATCTTAAGTACAAACTGCTTGATCTTAAGTACAGACTGCTTGATCTTAAGTACAGACTGCTTGATCTTAAGTACAAACCGCTTGATCTTAAGTACAAACTGCATGATCTTAAGGTCAGAGCCACAATTGAATAGAATAAATGCAGTCCATTTGGGGAGTATGGTCCAAAGGTTTCAACCCATATTTTCAACAAATACAACATTATGTGGTGCTCTTTGTGGGCAAAATATCTGTTTGAATTAAAAAACAATGTTCCCTACCTTGAGAGACCACCTGTCATGAAAGACCATCTGATGCCATTTTCCATAGTACTTTGAGTGCTATTGTTACTGCCCACAAGAGATCATATGCCTTGAGAGACCAGAATTTGTCATCTTTAGGGGTGGTCTTTCAAGACAGTTTTTACTGTATACTTACAGGTCAAATGAAAAAGAGACTGGCACATGTTGCCACCAAGTGCTGTAACTTATTTTCCAAACTTCCTTAGAGCTCTTTTTGATACTTACATGCTAATGAATACCAGTTTATTACACAGTTATGTTTCTTGTCAAGTGCTGATCAGAAGGTCCAGTCACTTCACAGACCCGTGTTGACAAAATTAGTGCATTAAAGTGTACCACTCAGCAAGAGATGAATATTTATGGACCATATCTTGCCTTTGTGATGTACATTGTGACTTTTGCAGGTATGCAGAAGTTGCATGTCCTGTCTACTTTCAAAAGATACTTTGTGTTTTTAGCTCAGCTGACTTGCTAGTCAGACTGAGCTTTCAGAAGGCTCACTCATCCAGCCAGTCACAATTATATTTTCAACTTCTCCAAATTTAACCAAATTTCAGTTTAATCTGTTTGAGCCAGACTCACTTCAAACTTGGTACCTTAGGTGTGTGTCTATCAAGTTTGTTCAGATGGTCAGGCTCCTTTGATTTTTGGATTCTTCATGATTTTTTTGGGGGGGGGGGTAAATCTAAAAAAAAGCTTCTCTGAAATCACTCACCCAATTGCTTTGGTATCACACAGGAACAATCCCAGGGACTCCTAGTTCTTAATTTTTTAACCAGGTGGGCTGCAGTTTTTTAGCTCTGCTGATTTGTCAGTCAGCAGAGCTATTGGAATTCATTTGCGTCCTTTGGTCCGTCTGTCGTTAGACTTTTGACATTTTCGACTTCTTGTCAAACACCGTGCATGGAATGTTTTGATTTTGTACATGGATGTTCCCTGTGTGGATCTGTATCAGGTTTGCGAATGAGATAATGATGCAGTAATTTTTCCCTTTTTATGAAGTTTTTTATTTATTTTTTGGAAAAAAAAAAAATTTCTTCATCAGAAGAACTGTGTGACCAATAGCTTGGTTCCAAGATAGGGACAATTTTTGCCACCGGTGGCTCTGACTACTATGTTCCCGCGAAGTCACGGGCGTTTTCCAAGTCTCGGGGGACACTTTCAAGTCTCGCCATTTTTTCCCCATTGAGTTAACACAGGAAAGTTGGTGTCATTTTTTTAACGCCGGTTATTTCAATAACCTACAAGTGTAACTCCAAGAAAGCATGCCAGTGTACAACTGTAAGATACCAGGATGTACCAAAGATAGCAGAAAACACGGTCACTATGAAAAATATTGACACAAAACCTGAGACAAAACCTATACAAATTGGGGCCTGCATTGTGGCACAACTAACCATGCATTAAGTCACCCTTGATTGACTCGGTGAGTTCTGAGGGATTAGCCTAGGGCGCACTTCTGCCAGTGCTTTGAAGATCCTCGCGTTTGGCTGACCACTAACCAGATTAGCGCTTGACGGGTGCAATCAGAAATTAACAGTAAAGCACCTGACTTAAATTCGCAATACACTGTCGGCAAACTTTGTTACCTGATCACTGGCACACTGAGGCCTTCAAGCATTTTCAGCTCAGCTGTTATTATTTGTTTAAGAGTGGCGACATTAAACAATAAATCAATATCGAATAATTATTATTAAAGCCAGTATGGATGACCCCTTCTTCCGTGACTATTCCCCAGACCTGGTTCAGTGCCTCGCCTTGCGAGATTGGTCTTGTACAAAGTGCCTTCACATACAAAAGTTTGCATGGAACACAGTTCCACAGCACGTGTAATTTAACCCCATGGATGCGCCCCTGTTCCGCAAGTTGGTAACCCCTGGATTCGTGGCACTTCCGAACATTCTTGGGTGTCCAGTCACATTTGCTTATTAGATAGGCAATCTTTAGAAACTTCTTAAGGTCAACCACTTTCATCTTTGAGAATTTGTCGTGTAGCTCATTTTCGGTCTGTTCAATCACGTTAATCGCCGCTTCGTCGTCCGTATTTCCCGCCATGTTCACTGAAACTGAACGATCACTGTTCTGTTCTGTTCTGTGGTGGGATTTTTTTGGCTGTCTGTCGATATGACAAAGTTAGCCAGGATGGATTTTGTAGAGCCTAGTGGCCACCGTCCTGAATGGGGCAATCCCAGAACGATCACTGTTGCATGTCGATTCTCTTATGGGTTTTGCTGTCACGCTGTGTTGATCACGGCCTACTATTACCCCGGGAAAGCTTGACCGCGGAATTGCATTACCAGGCATGTCGGGCATGCGCGGAGGGAAAAAATCTACCATGCAAAGCCTGGTGTTAAAAAATATCCCTAACTCGGAACGCCCGTATTGCTTTTTTATTACACATAGGGTCACCTGGGGTTACTTAGTGCTTACTTTGGCCACCAAGTGGCACTGCAGCTTTTTGATATATATTTTTTGTAATCAATTTTTGTATGTTAAGGCTATTTTTGTCTTAAGACAAAAGTTTGTGAAAATGATATGGATATGTTAATTTTTGACGCAGTTATGGGAACTCAAACTCTGCAACCATTGACAACTGCTACCACTGCGTACAAGATATGGCTAGCATTGTATTTACATTTTCGACTGCTTAACAAAAAATTGTGTTTGAAATGTTTTGATTTTTACATGGTTGTTCCTGAAGTGGACCTGTACCAAGTTTGTGAAAGAGATGTTAATGCAGTATCTTTCCTATTTTTATGAATTTTTTAATTGATTTTTTGAAAAAAAAAAAAATTTGTCATCTCAAGAACTAATTGTGCAATTGCTCTCATATTACACTTAGGGTCACCTGGTGTCACCTTATTCTTATTTTGACCACGAGGTGGTGATGCAAGTTTTTTCCTATTTTTAAAAGAAAAGTTTTGTGTGTCAAAGCTATTTTCGACTTCTGCTATGATATATCAAACTTTGGTAGCACTGTTCATGTAGATAGGTATACAGACTACAGTCTGTATGTTGCAGTACTGTAAAAGCTGATTCCAGTCAACTGAGCACAGGATCATCATGAAGCACTTTCTATTTATTTATGATTTTGTGTGCTTTTAGCTATTTTTGACTTTTTATCCTAAACGGTCACTCAGATTAAATTGAAGCTATGTGGATATGAATCTTGCACAACAATCAAGCTAAGTTGATCACTAGGTGGCATTGCTGTGGATTCCTGAATTTTAATGATTTTTTCAAGTCGGGTACGTATCAGTAAATGCACCTTTCACATTGATTACACTGTGAGTCATTGGGCATTGTAATGGTAATTCTGCCCTCTTCCGACTGCAGGAGGGGCATATAGTTATTGCTTTTTCCATGTGTCTGTGGGTCCCTCCATCTGCTTTTCATGTCCGGGCTATAATTCCCTTGAACTTACATTAATGAAACTTCAACACAGGTGCATCTGTACATAAGGGTGTGTCATGTATCAAAAGTAAGTCACTAGTTCAAGTTTCTGGGTCACAGTGACATATCCTTATAAAATTGTGTCCGGGCTATAATTCCTTTAGTATTACCAACTGTCATGAAACTTCACACACACACATATGTTGACCTAAAGATGTGCCACAAAACAAAAGCTGGTCACTAGGTCAAGTATCTCGGTCATGGTGATGCAATCATGTAAAACAATATTACACTTCATGCCCGGGCTGTAATTCTGTTGTCCTGCAAGTTAGATTAATGAAACTTTACACTGGTGCATCTAAACATAAGGGTGTGTCATGTACTAAAAAAGGTCACTAGGTCAAATATCTGGGTCATCCTTGTAAAATCATGTGCGGGCTTTTACTACTTTATCATTTAACTTAGTTTCATGAAACTTGACACACAGTGGATGTCCTTGAAGCAAAATGGGGTTTTACTTTGGGTGGATCTCTACAAGGTTTGTTCAAATGGTTATGCTTGAGTGATTTTTGGAATTTTTTTTAATGATTTCTTGTAGCTCTGATGACCATAGGGTGCAGAGCTTAAGTTATCATTCAGGTCCATAAACTGTTGCTTGGGGGGTCTTTTATATCCATGTACTGTTCGCTCAAAGGTTAGCTGGACCTGATCAGCTCTGATCATCCTAAGTCATTTCTAGCAGAAGCCCATCTCAGCTCAGCTTAGGTTGGAACTTGTTTTGGGGTGTAGGTGTCTAGGTCAGAATATTAAGAGCTACTTAAACAACCGTTTTTTACCCTTCGGCCTTATGAGGCCGACGGGTATTGTTGTACCCGGCGCTGTCCGTCTGTTTATCTGTCCGTCCATCTGTCCGTCCCATGGTTTTACCACCATAACTTCAGAAACTTTTTAGACAGGACTTTCAAATTGCACATGATATTACACTCCTATATGGCCTACTTTGTGTGCAATCATAGTTGACCTTGACTTAATTCTCAAGGTCACACAGTAGTCACATGTGCTAAGCAACACTACCGCTCTAACTATTGAAAGCCTACATCTGGGAATCTAAATATTACACACAAGAAGCTTCATAGAGTGATCTAGAAGCCTTTAGAAAATCAAGGTCATAGCTTTATATTTGACCTACTTTTTGAGGTCAAGGATCCAGTGCACAATGGTGGTATTAGTATAAGTAAGAAAGTTTTTAAGTCAGTTACATGAAATTTTATACACATATGTATCGCAACCAAGGAATGTGTCATGAATCAAAAGTGGGTCACTAAGTCAAGTATCTGGGTCACAGTGACCTATTTATTAAAATTTTGTTTACCACTTTAACATCAGAAATTTTTTAGACAGGACTTTCAAATTGCACATGATAGTAATCTCCTATATGGCCTACTTTTTGTGCAAGCATAATTGACCTTGACGTAATTCTCAATGTCACACAATGGTCACATGTGCGGAGCAACGCTACCACTCTAACTATTAAAAGCCTGCATCTAGCAATCTAAATCTTACACACAAGAAGCTTCATAGAGTGATCTAGAAGCCTATTGAAAATCAAAGTCATTGCTCTATATTTGATCTACTTTTTGAGGTCAAAGGTCAAGTGCACAATGGTGGTAATGGTATAAGTAAGAAAGTATTTAAGTCAGTTACATGAAATATTATACACTCATGTATCATAACCAAAAAATGTGTCATGAATCAAAAGTAGGTCACTAAGTCAAGTGTCTGGGTCACAGTGACTTATTCATTGAAATTTTGTTTAGCACTATAACTTCAGAAGCTTTTGAGACCGCACTTTCAAATTGCATGATAGTACACCACTAAAGGGTTACTTTGTGTGCAAGCATAATTGACCTTGACCTAATTTTCAAGGTCACACAATGGACAAAAGTTTGCTGAGTGACATTGTGCATCTAGAAATCTAAATCTTAAAACAAAAGAAGCAACAGAGGGTGAGCTAGAAAGCTATTGAAAGTCAAGGTTATACCTCTATATTTGACCTAATGTTTTTGAGGTCAAAGGTCAAGTGTACAATAGTAGTATTTGTTGAATTTATGACAAAGATCTCTATTTGTGAAATTATTTGGTGAGTGGCAAAATGGCTGTGATCTCTTACACCACAGGCTACCAGCAGTTTTCTGATCATACACTATACCTGATACTATGGGACACTATTCCTATTCACTTAAAGCAAAAGAGATTGAAGGCGGCAGAAGGGTACAGCATTGTTTGAACGGTATTTTTTTTCTGTTATTGCAGGGCTCTCCCTTGTTCACATGTCTGGAGGAGGCAAACTCTGCCAGCACTCCCACTAAGGCAGACTGTATGCACCACCCAAACACAGATACCAGGTAGGCCAGCTGCTTTGATGCTTCCTCTCAGGTAGGCCAGCAGATGGAAGGCTTCCTCTCAAGTAGGCCAGGAGATTTAATGATTCGTGTCAGCTAGGCCAACTGCCTTGATGCTGACTTCCAGATAGGCCAACTGCCTTAATGCTGCCTCTCAAATAGGCCAACTGCGTTAATGCTGCCTGTCAGATAGGCCAACTGCCTTAGTGCTGCCTCTCAGAGGGGCCAACTGCCTGAACACTTCCTCTTGGGTAGGCCACCAGACTTAACGCTTATTCTCACATAGGCCAGCAGACTTAACGCTTCCTCTCAGGCAGGCCAGCAGACTTAAAGCTTCCTGTCAGGTAGGCCAGCAGACTTAATGCTTCCTGTCAGGTAGGCCAGCAGACTTTACGCTTCCTGTCAGGTAGGCCAGCAGACTGAAAGCTTCCTGTCAGGTAGGCCAGCAGATTTAACGCTTCCTGCCAGGTAGGCCAGTTGCCTTAATGCTTCCTCTCGGGTAGGCCAACTAACTTTATGCTTCCGCTCAGTGGCCAGCTGACTTAACGCTCCTCTCACTGGATGGGGAGTATTAAAGTCTGTTCTCTCATGGTGAGACTTAATTATCTGTTAATAATTACCCCCTTGGCAGCACTTTTCGCATGTTAGGCCTACACAGGTCTAACAGCTACCTTGCTGATCTCCGAGTGAAATGGCACTTCATTGCAATCGCTACGCGTAGTGCCGAATTACCGCTCTGAATGAAGGTGTTTGTAAGTCAATGCAAGCAAAGAGTTCCATTGATTCTACCAACCTTAAAGCATCACAAACACTGTTGGATTTTGAGTAAACACCATGTTCAACCTTCAACTGTGTTGTACCGTGATAGGTTCTTTTCTACCCTTCCGGAGTATTTTTCATTCTGTTGCAGTAAGTCAGAAACAATAAAGCAGAGGGTACTTCACAACTGGTGTTTTGATCGGGGCTTGGTGTTGGGTGGAGGAAAGAGTTGATGTGATTATTGTTGTGCTGTGTTTACCTGTAGTGTGCCGTCCCCTATGAGAGTGAGGACAGTAGTAGTCACCAGACAGGCCAGGCGTCACCCAGGCCACAGGCCACGCCCCAGGCCAGGCCCAAAACAAAACACTCGCAGTCACTCCAGCTTTTCTACAATAAAGGTATGTACATGTTAAATATTTCTATGTGCACACAGTGTTAATTACTAGGCAGATTTTCATCCACCACAATGCAAGCACTTTTTTTTGAAAAAATCACACACAGCAGTGAGTTACTTGGAGCTAATCTTTTATTTTATACACAAAGAATGAAATGGTTCATGTTTTGTCATCACATTGTTATCTGTGACTACTGTTGTTTTCGATTGACTACCATTGTTGTCAGCGACTTGTGAGTGACTACCATTGCTGTGGGTGACTGCCATAGTAATGAGTGACTACCATAGTTGTGTGACTACCATAGAAATGAGTGACTACCATAGTAATGAGTGACTACCATAGTAATGAATGACTACCATAGTTGTGAGTGACTACCATAGAAATGAGTGACTACCATGATAATGAGTGACTACCATAGTTGTGAGTGACTACCATAGTAATGAGTGACTACCATAGTTGTGAGTGACTACCATAGAAATGAGTGACTACCATAGTAATGAGTGACTACCATAGAAATGAGTGACTACCATAGTAATGAGTGACTACCATAGTAATGAGTGACTACCATAGTTGTGAGTGACTACCATAGAAATGAGTGACTACCATAGAAATGAGTGACTACCATAGTGCTGAGTGACTACCATAGTGCTGAGTGACTACCATAGTTGTGAGTGAGTACCATAGTAATGAGTGACTACCATAGTTGTGAGTGAGTACCATAGTAATGAGTGACTACCATAGTAGTGAGTGACTGCCATAGTTGTGAGTGACTACCATAGTTGTAAGTGACTACCATAGTTGTGAGTCACTACCATTGTTGAGTGAATACCATAGTGCTGAGTGACTACCATAGTGCTGAGTGACTACCATAGTTGTGAGTGATTACCGTAGTGCTGAGTGACTACCGTTGCTTTGAGTGACTGCCATTTTGGTGACATGGACTGGAGGGTCTGTAACCATATGACTTGTGTTAATGGTCAACAACGATGACCTGTATGAAAGGGTCATAACCATATGGCTTCATTGAAGGGTCCATCACCATATTACATCTATTTGGGGTCCATGACCATATGACTTAGTTGAAGGGTCCATCACCATATGGCTTCTATTAGGGTCCATAGCCATATGGCCTAATAAACGTCCATCACCGTATGACTTGTATTAGGGGTCCATAGCCATATGGCTTACTTAGGGTCCATCACCATATGACTTCTATGAGGGAGGGGTCGATAGCCATATGGCTTAATAAGGGTCCATCACCATATGACTTCTATTCGGGGGTCCATAGCCATATGGATTAATAAGGGTCCATCACCATATGACTTCTATTACAGATCTGTCACCATGACTTCTCTCAGGGGTCGATAACCACATGATTTATGATAACTCTGAATTATAATTGGGTTGCTAGATTCATGTTCCTTGTAAAAGGGCCTTTCATTCCAGTACCAACATGCCTGTTGTTACATGGTATTTAATAGTCCAGGTCAACAGCTTTCTTTAACACACTTTGGGTGCAATGCTTCCAAGGTGTGTTGAGGAAACCTGGTGACTCGATCCAACATGTGGCCCTGAAAGGGTTAATGGTGCTCTTAAAACTCCCAAACGCTGCTTGTGCAATGTATGACCAACTTACCAAACTGCAACAGAAAGGTCAGCTCTAGCAATGAAACAGTTTGGTACTGATAGTTGTTACAGTACTAAATATAGGTTGGTGCTAAAGCCCAGATGACTCATATTTTCTTCAGTGGGTTTTGTTTTTTTTAAACAAAAGTAAATAAAACAAAAATTACCAACTCATTGTTCACTGTTTATGATCAGTGTAGCATTATGCTGGAAGTTGATGGATAGAACAGATTTGTTTTGTGTTTCAGTTTGCCGGCTTGGTTACAAGAGACTTCTCGAACTATGCAAAGAATTGAATGTTTCCAAGGATCTGGTGAGTGTGTGCAACAAGGCAGAACCGACTGAAGGTTTGCTGGCCTTAACACTGTGGGCATAAATGTGACCAGACACATGACAGTGGTCACATGACTGTGGTATTATAAATCAGTGGAAGAAGGGACTGGTCTAGAGGATTAGAAGTGCACTCTATGTAGTTCATCTGACAGTAGGCTAATGTAAATGGCTGTGTGACGGGACTGGTCTAGAGGACCAGTGCACTCTATGTAGTTCATCTGACAGTAGGCTAATGTAAATGGCTGTGTGACGGGACTGGTCTAGAGGACCAGTGCACTCTACGTAGTTCATCTGACAGTAAGCTAATGTAAATGGCTGTGTGACGGGACTGGTCTAGAGGACCAGTGCACTCTACGTAGTTCATCTGACAGTAGGCTAATGTAAATGGCTGTGTGACGAGACTGGTCTAGAGGACTAGAAGTGCACTCTATGTAGTTCATATGACGGTGGTGTAATGTAAATGACTGTGTGATGGGAATGATCTAGAGGAGTAGCCTGTGTGTGGCTCGGGGATGACACCTGGAAGGCATCACTTCATCTCTCTTCCTACTTCATTTGACTTTATTTTATTCAGGTAATCATCATAAAATATAAATATAAAGAGTAAAAAAAAAAAAGTAAAGCATCTCAGAAATGGAGCTTAGAGTACAACAAAAAATAGGTGAATCATTCAAGCTTTCATGAAATGGTGACAATCTGGGATATATACACAATAAAGTAGTTATGACTTAGTTCCATTACTTGGAACTCAGTCAGTGCTGGTCATAACAGATGTTAACATATCTGAATTGTTACACTGCTTCCAAATTGCAATAACTAGTAAAAAAGAAACCTTCCTTTCAAATTGCAATATCTAGTAAAAAAGAAACCTTCCTTCCAAATTGCAATAACTAGTAAAAAAGAAACCTTCCTTCCAAATTGCAATAACTAGTAAAAAAGAAACCTTCCTTTCAAATTGCAATAACTAGTAAAAAAGAAACCTTCTTTTCAAATTGCAATAACTAGTAAAAAAGAAACCTTCCTTCCAAATTGCAATAACTAGTAAAAAAGAAACCTTCCTTCCAAATTGCAATAACTAGTAAAAAAGAAACCTTCCTTTCAAATTGCAATAACTAGTAAAAAAGAAACCTTCCTTTCAAATTGCAATAACTAGTAAAAAAGAAACCTTCCTTTCAAACTGCAAAGTACACATACTTCCAGACAAAAACAGAAGGGCCCAGGTTCTGAACTGTTTTCTGCACATGTGGCCAAAGTGTAGAGAGGCAAAGCTGCTGACAGTGTTTACATTGACAGGGTTCATGAGGGAGCATGTTAGTTACTGATCTCAGCATAACACTGACAGTCACAGATCTTGGCATAACACTGACAGAGTTCATTAATGTATGAGCATGTTAGTCACAGATCTCAACATCGCATTGACAGTTTTATGAGTGAGCATGTTAGTTACTGATCTCAGCATAACACTGACAGTCACAGATCTTGGCATAATACTGACAGTCACAGATCTTGGCATAACACTGACAGAGTTCATTAATGTATGAGCATGTTAGTCACAGATCTCAACATCGCACTGACAGGGTTTATGAGTGAGCATGTTAGTTACTGATCTCAGCATAACACTGACAGCCATGGATCTTGGCATAACACTGACAGGGTTAATTAATAAATGAGCATGTTAGTCACAGATCTCAACATAGCAATGACATAGTTCATTAATGTATGAGCATGCTAGTCCCAATCTCAGCAGAGCACTGACAGGGTTAATCAATGAATGAGCATGTTAGTCATAGATCCCAGCATAGCACTGACCGTTCATTCATGTACCAGTATGATATCTCATCAGAGACATGGCATGTCATGAAATGAAATGAAGCTGCAAAATGTTTATATTTTGGAAATTTGACCCAGTGTGATTTAGAAGCCAGTGGTAAAGTAGAGAAAGAGACTTTATAATGACATTTGGGATCATTGCAAAACAAGTCAATGGTAAAGTAGAGGAAGAGACTTTATATTACATTTGGGATCACTGCAAAACAAGTGATATGGTCACTAATCATACTCTGTAAACCACATTTTGCTTTGTGTTTGTGATTTTTTATTTGGAAGAAGACAAGTACAGGTACTTTTATGTTTTCATCTTTCAGCAACATAAAGTGTGGACATGTTTAGAGCACTGTATTACCCACAAGCCACTTCTTCTGCAAAATCGACATCTAGATCAGGTAAGATAATGCATTCATCCTCCCCCTGCACATTACAAAAGTAGCATTTCTTGAAGGGGGGCAGACGGGAGGAACACAGTAAAAGAACCAACTGCCTGCTGCCTGAGGGGGCCCCCAGTGTGACGGAGGGAGGAGCATAGTATAATAGAACTTCCTGCTGCCTGAGGGGGCCCCCAGTGTGGCAGAGGGAGGAGCATAGTATAATACAACTGCCTGATGCCTGAGGGGGCCCCCAGTGTGGCAGAGGGAGGAGCATAGTATAATAGAATTGCCTGATGCCTGAGGAGGCCCCCAGTGTGGCAGAGGGAGGAGCATAGTATAATAGAACTGCCTGATGCCTGAGGGGGCCCCCAGTGTGGTCAAAGGGAGGAGCATAGTATAATAGAACTGCCTGATGCCTGAGGGGGCCCCCAGTGTGGCAGAGGGAGGAGCATAGTATAATAGAATTGCCTGATGCCTGAGGAGGCCCCCAGTGTGGCAGAGGGAGGAGCATAGTATAATAGACCTGCCTGATGCCTGAGGGGGCCCCCAGTGTGGCAGAGGGAGGAGCATAGTATAATAGAACTGCCTGATGCCTGAGGGGGCTCCCAGTGTTGCAGAGGGAGGAGCATGGTATAATAGAACTGCCTGGAAGGGGGGGGGGGCAGCCCAGTGTGGCACAGGGAGAGAACACAGTGAAATAGAACAGCCTGGTGCCTGAGGGGGCCCCCAGTGTGGCAGAGGGAGGGAACACAGTAAATGGAACTGCTTTGTGCCTGAGGGGGCCCCCAGTGTGGCAGAAGGAGGGAACACAGTATAATAGAACTGCCTGGTGCCTCAGGGGGCTCCAGTGTGGCAGAGGGGGGAGGGGTAGACAATAAATTAGAACTGCCTGGTGCCTGAGGGGCCCCCCAGTGTGGCAGAGGGAGGGAATACAGTATGATAGAACTGCCTGGTGCCTGAGGGTGCCCCCAGTGTGGCAGAGGGAGGGAATACAGTGTAATAGAACCGCCTGACGCCTGAGGGGGCCCCAGTGTGGCAGAGGGAGGGAACACATTATGATAGAACTGCCTGGTGCCTGAGGGTGCCCCCAGTGTGGCAGAGGGAGGAGGGGTAGACAATAAAATAGAACTGCCTGGTGCCTGAGGGCCGCCCCCCCCCCCAGTGTCGCAGAGGGAGGGAATACAGTGTAATAGAACCGCCTGGTGCCTGAGGGGGCCCCCAGTGTGGCAGAGGGAGGGAACACATTATGATAAAAGCGCCTGGTGCCTGAGGGGGCCCCCAGTGTGGCAGAGGGAGGAGTGGGTGCAAGATGAACCAGAGAGGTTATTGCTAGGATTTTGAAATTAGTTGCCAAAATTTCCCTTTTTGCCCAGAAAGACCTACACAGACTTTGAATTTGTTAAATGTGTGCATCCAATCAAGGATGTTTTGGGAAATTTTAGTTGCCATTTACTACTTTTAGTAGCCATTTTGAGGTTTTAGTAGCATTTGACTATTTTGGCTAGTGCTAGCGCTAACCTAGGCAGGACGACCACAACTGCATAACTGTATTGGAAGGTATAGAATTAAAATGACAGATTTGTCAGTATGTCCTTTTATAAAGAGCACATATGAGAATTGACTCCGGGGAGTCTATTGCCAGTTTCGTTTTGGAAACTCAGGCGCATTCTAAGTTTGAACTCAGGTGAGTCACACTCAAATACTGAGTACAAACTCGGGGTTTGAGTTTGAACTCATGTCTCAGAAATCGGGCCAATGATTTTTTTATTTTTTTATCTTAAAAATCTTCTCCAAAACTGTTCACCCAGTTGGTTCAATATCACACAGGAACTTTCCTAGGGACTCCTAGTTCTTAATTTGTTCATCAAGTGGCGCAGCAATTTGTGCGTGCGTGCATGTGTGTGTCTGTTCGATTTCTTCTCCAGAACGGTTACTCAGATTAAGCCGAAACTCGGTGGATATGTTCCTTGTGATAAGATCAAACAAATTGTTTACTAGATGGCACTGCTGTGGATTCCTAATTTTTCACAATTTTTTAAATTCAGGAACTTCCTGGGAAATGGACCTTTCCTATTGATCACTATAATATTATAATATAGGTCAATGGGCATTCTAATACTAATTCACGTTTTCCATTTTTTCTCTGAAACAATTCCAGATTCACTTGAAACTTGGTGGGGATGTACCTTGGGTAGGTCTCTACCAAGTTTGTTCAAATGGTCACACTCCACAGGGACACTTCTCGGGTCTCCTAGTTCTTAATTTGTTCTTCAGGTGGCGCTGCAATTTTAATTTTTTATGATTTTTTGTGTTTTTGCCTTTTTTTTACTTCTTCAGAACCGTCACTCAGATTAAGCTAAAACTTGGTGGATATGTTCCTTGTGAAAAGGTCAACAAAGTTATTCACTAGGAGACACTGGTGTCGATTCTTTATTTTTAACTTTTTTTTTCAATTTGGGTACTTATTGGTAAATGCACCTTTCCCATTGATTATTATGTAAGTCAACAGACATTCTAATAATATCATGTATTTTCTCCACCAAGTAGCAATGGTCTTTTTGAAGTTCTATTTAAATATTCTCCAATCTCTCATGCTCCAGTAAAATATATATTTTTCATTAAATATTTCTTTATGCAAATCTTAGAAATACTTCTAAATGTCATATTCACTCAGCTAAGCTTAACACAGGTCTATTCAGTTGTAACTTTGATTTGTGCAACCTTAGGTCAGCTGAGCACGGGCTGGTTAGAGAGCCCGCTTGTTTTGTGTTTGTTATTTGGTCACGGCATATTCGCATGTCTAACCAACTCATGAGATGCGGATATTACGATGGGAGATTTGTGTTTTTGAAGAGAAAATTCCTTCCAGACGAGTGCTGGTAGATGAGGGTGCTTCTATATTTTGGTTCTGCCATCCTCCGTAGGGTGGGGGGTGGGGGTGACCTGCTAAACACTTATTTGCATGCATCTTCTTTTGACATCTGTGTCTCGAAGTAGTGCATGAGGGAATATTGAGCATTTTATAGAAGTGAGACACGTTTCTGTTTGAAACTGAGGTGTTCACATCTTGGAGTAAATACTGCCAGCTCTACTGAACACATAGTGACTTCACCAGTTTTCGAGGCATCACAGTTTTTAGTGGTACTGACTTTGTGCCCGATCGTCGTGATGTCAGAAATAATGTCTAATCAAAACAGCACCAATTATGCTTACAAACTACCCAATATTAAATAAATTAAAATGTGAACACGCTGAGCAGTCAGGCGTCGACCAAAATCGCTCAGCGTACCATGAAAAGTGGCATTAGGAGCCTATAGTGTACATGAGTCAGCGACTCCCAGTAGATAGGATTGCACAAGGTTTCACCAGGCTTTGGGTTTAATTCACATACTGGGAAAAATACCTGGAAAAGGAGAAAGACACAAGAAAGCTGAAGCAACATGCTGATGGACAGAGCTGAATTAAAAAAATGGTTCAAGGAACAAGCAGATCGGCTGCCCTTTGTTAAGGTACCAGCAAGGAGTTAAATCAGTGATTGAAAGATGTCTTCAATGAGGAATTATAAACCATGTAATGCAGGTAAAAATGCAATACAGTCCAAAACAGACAAAAGTACAGGGTAAGACGTCTTGAATACCATTAAAAGAAGACATGTTAATGAGACTGTATTAGCTCTGACACAAAGCTCTAGCATTCTGTGAGTGAGTGGCGTGACTGGCCACTTGAGGGCAGCACTGTTCTGTATAAAAGTCACTATTGAGTGCATTGTGGCCAATTTTTCATGAAGTACATTTCATTTGGCCCTCTGCTTTCACTGTGTCATCCTGACTTTGTGTACATTCAGCCTTAAAGTGCCGATTAAAGATTGAGCCAACAGCTTTCCTCCGGATACTTTGCGCGCAATGCGCACAGTGTCCCAAGGAAAGCTGTTGACTAAGACCACTTTTTGCTTTAAACCAGGCTTGGAATTTGTGAGGAATTTGAATCTTTTAACCACTGTATGTTTAACGGTAACGAGAAAAGGACTGTAGCCATGATTAGCACTTGAAGGGTTAATTCTGCCAGGTAATCCTTCATACATTCTGTTTGCAGGTGATGATGTGCTCTCTCTATGGTATGTGTAAAGTTGTAGATAAGGAAATCAAGTTCAAGACTATCGTCAATGTTTACAGAAATATGCCACATGCCTCCCAGAGGGTAAGAGTTGACATTGAATACATTGATATAGCTTTTTACGTGTACCAGCCACAACTTAGAATTTGGAAGCTGTAACTGTGTCAGAGATAAAACTTGGAATCTTGAAGTGGTAGGACGGTGGTAAAATGGTCACAGTGGACAGGAGGTCTCTCAATGCAGGTTAAGTAAGAAGGACAAGATGACACAAGAGACCTGGTAAATGTAGTCTTAAAAGGCAGATAACGTGCCTTTGCTGGGACCTCTCAAAAGAAAGACTACTATGCACTGCTGATCCAAAGATAGCTATCTTTTCTGCTCATTGTTTTCAACCCACAGTGAAACATTTCTTTGATAGACTGGTCTTGGGTGTAATACATAGAAGATTGTTTCTTTTGTAAAGACTTCTTTGATAGACTGGTCTTGGGTGTAATACATAGAGAATTGTTTCTTTTGTAAAGACTTCTTTGATAGACTGGTCTTGGGTGTAATACATAGAAGATTGTTTCTTTTGTAAAGACTTCTTTGATAGACTGGTCTTGGGTGTAATACATAGAGAATTGTTTCTTTTGTAAAGACTTTTTTGATAGACTGGTTTTGGGTGTAATACATAGAAGATTGTTTCTTTTGTAAAGACTTCTTTGATAGACTGGTCTTGGGTGTAATACATAGAGAATTGTTTCTTTTGTAAAGGCTTCTTTGATAGACTGGTCTTGGGTGTAATTCATAGAGAATTGTTTCTTTTGTAAAGATTTCTTTGATAGACTGGTCTTGGGTGTAATACATAGAGAATTGTTTCTTTTGTAAAGACTTCTTTGATAGACTGGTTTTGGGTGTAATACATAGAGAATTGTTTCTTTTGTAAAGACTTCTTTGATAGACTGGTTTTGGGTGTAATACATAGAGAATTGTTTCTTTTGTAAAGACTTCTTTGATAGACTGGTCTTGGGTGTAATTCATAGAGAATTGTCTCTTTTGTAAAGATTTCTTTGATAGACTGGTCTTGGGTGTAATACATAGAGAATTGTTTCTTTTGTAAAGACTTCTTTGATAGACTGGTTTTGGGTGTAATACATAGAAGATTGTTTCTTTTGTAAAGACTTCTTTGATAGACTGGTCTTGGGTGTAATACATAGAGAATTATTTCTTTTGTAAAGACTTCTTTGATAGACTGGTCTTGGGTGTAATACATAAAGAATTGTTTCTTTTGTAAAGACCTCTTTGATAGACTGGTCTTGGGTGTTAAATGAACCTGGCAAATGTTACATATATGTAACCAGATACATGGTGGTGTAATTGCAAATGTTGCCGATATAGACCAAGATAAATGTAATGGTAAATATTACTGATACACTACAGGATACATGTGTAATGGTAAATATTACTGACACACTATAGGATACATGTGTAATGGTAAATATTACACTATAGGATACATGTGTAATGGTAAATATTACTGATACACTATAGGATACATGTGTAATGGTAAATATTACTGATACACTATAGGATACATGTGTAATGGTAAATATTACTGATACACTATAGGATACATGTTTGTGTCATTGCAAATGTTAGATGCAGAACAAGATATGTTTCTTTGATTACAAATGCTATGTTATGCTGCAAGTTGCTTCTTTTGGATGCAGGTTTACAAATCTGCATTGATCTCAGACAAGGAACGTGACACCATCATCGGCTTCTATAACAAAGTATTCATGCACACAATGCGCAACTTCTTGATGCAGTTCGCAGCAAACAGACAAGGGGTAAGTGTCAACGTACACACCTGTAATATATGTATATGACACAATCAGAGATAATGCAAATTGGTGCCTGTTATATGTACAGTAAAACCTGTTTTAAGAGACCTCCCCTAGGACAAGCCAAAGTGGTCACATAAGGCAGGTGGTCTCTCAATAGAGGTATAATAACATGATAAAGATAGCAAAAGGGACAGTAAACATGGTCTGAAAAGGCAGGTGGTCTTTCAAAAAAGGTTTCACTGTACTTAATTTCACTTAAAGCCTGCCATTGAAGAGGATAGAAAAAACCATTGACATACGCTCAGCTATGATATACAATGTTTATCCTGTGTGATCAACTTGACCAAATAATGAGGGTAAAGTCCATTAACTGAACCAGCATTTCTTCCTCAGTTTGAATCATATCAATGTTGTCTCACTGATTTAAGCCAAATTTAAAGTTTGCCATCATCAGCTGACCAATGGTTTTAAGAGTGCTATATTTGATGTGTTCCAATTTTAAGCAATACTGTTAGACTAAGTATTGCATAAGAGAGCAATTTTAAGCAATACTGCGAGACTAAGTATTGCATTAGAGAGTAATTTTAAGCAATACTGCGAGACTTAGTATCGCATTAGAGAGCAATTTTAAGCAATACTGCGAGACTAAGTATTGCATTAGAGAGTAATTTTAAGCAATACTGCGAGACTAAGTATTGCATTAGTAATTTTAAGCAATACTGCGAGACTAAGTATTGCATTAGAGAGCAATTTTAAGCAATACTGCGAGACTAAGTATCGCATTAGAGAGCAATTTTAAGCAATACTGCGAGACTAAGTATTGCATTAGTAATTTTAAGCAATACTGCGAGACTAAGTATTGCATTAGAGGGCAAATTTAAGCAATACTGCGAGACTAAGTATTGCATTAGAGAGCAATTTTAAGCAATACTGCGAGACTAAGTATTGCATTAGAGAGCAATTTTAAGCAATACTGTGAGACAAAGTATTGCATTAGAGAGCAATTTTAAGCAATACTGCGAGACTAAGTATTGCATTAGAGAGCAATTTTAAGCAATACTGCGAGACTAAGTATTGCATTAGAGAGCAATTTTGAAAGACAGAAGACCAGTGTGTGTGACAGTCGATGAGGCAATACTCAGTAGCTGTCTCAGAAACATTTCAGTTTTTGCTCTTGCGGCATAAAATACCAGAGACTAATAAAACTCACTTGGTGTCCCCAAAACATTTCGGTTTTTACCCTCGGCACTAAAGTACCCGAGGATATTGTTGTCCCCTGTGTCATCCCTCTGTCTGTCTGTCTTGTTGACATTACTGCGATATCTAAAAAAATATTCACCTTTGCTGTGCCAAATTTTTGTCAGAGACGAACTTTAAGATGGACCAGGTTCCTATTGAAAGCCAGCTTCATCTGATTACTCTTTTTATGAAACTTTTAATGTATTTATTTGAAGGCTGAGAGGCGTCAACTGAGACAACTTCACGGTGATATCTAAAAAAATATTGACCGCAGCTTTACCAAATTGTTGTCAAAGATGTATCTTATGATGGACCAAGTTCCTACTGAAAACCAGCTTCCTCTCAGTATTTTATTTTTATGAAACTTATAATGTATTTATTTGAAGGCCGTCTTGAGTGGCATCAACCCAGACAACGTTACCGCAATTTCTCAACAAAATATTCACTGTAGCTGTACCAAATTACTGTCACAGATACACCTTACCATGGACCAGGTTCCTATTTAAAACCAGCTTCCTCTTATCATTTTTAAACTTTTTATGAAACTTGAAAAGATTTTATTTCAAGGCCTTCTGACTGGCGTCAGCCCTAAAGATGTTACCACGATACTCAAAAAATGTTGTCCACAGCTTTACCAAATTTTTTGTCAGAGATGCATCTTATGATGGACCAGGCTCCTACTGAAACCAGCCTCGTCTTTTGTATGTATACTTTTTAGGAAACTTTAAAGTATATATTTCAAGGTCGTCTGGGTGGTGCACAAGGGGACAACATTACCATCATATCTCAACAAGGATCCATCACAGCATCAAATTTTTATTACAGATGCACATTATAATGGACCACATTCCTATTGAAAACCGCTACTTCTTATTAGTTTTAAACTTATGAAACTTTTGAAGTGTTTATTTGAAGGGTGTCTGAGTGGCGCACACTACAGTGGTCTCTGTCACCAGAACTTACCCCCAGCACATATCCAAAATTGCTTTTTCATTTTATAGACTGCAATATGCTAATTGTATGTTAAGTGTTGTACTGCAAAGTCTCCAAAAAATAAAAAATAAAATGCAGAATTGAGGAAAAAAAGATTGTGGGTGCTGAGGGTAATACCTTTTTGTGAACTCTATTTTTACCCTTGGCACATTAAATGCCAGAGGGTATTTTCATCCTCAGCCATCTGTCTGTCTGTCTATGGCTTATGATGAACCAGAGCCCTGTTATCCGGGCACTGTCTTATGGTGGACCAGAGCCCTGATATCCGGGCAGTGTCTTATGATGGACCAGAGCCCTGTTTAAAGCAGGGCTCCTCTGATTATTCCTGTGTTTCAACAAATTGTCCAGACTGTTAGGTAGTGAGCTGAGGTGTATCCAAGGGGATGGTGTTACCACCATATCTCAAGAACAATGCAATAGAATCCTGTCGCCCTGTTATCTGGGCTGTATCTTATGATGGACCAGAGCCCTCTTATCTGGGCTGTATCTTATGATGAGCCAGAGCCCTCTTATCTTGGCTGTATCTTATGATGAGCCAGAGCCCTGTTATCCGGGCAGTGTCTTATAATGGACCAGAGCCCTGTTATCCGGGCAATGTCTTATGATGGACCAGAGCCCTGTTATCTGGGCTGTATCTTATGATGGACCAGAGCCCTCTTATCTGGGCTGTATCTTATGATGGACCAGAGCCCTGTTATCCGGGCAGTGTCTTATGATGGACCAGAGCCCTGTTATCCGGGCAGTGTCTTATGATGGACCAGAGCCCTATGATCCGGGCACTGTCTTATGGTGGACCAGAGCCCTGATATCCGGGCAGTGTCTTATGATGGACCAGAGCCCTGTTTAAAGCAGGGCTCCTCTGATTATTCCTGTGTTTCAACAAATTGTCCAGACTGTTAGGTAGTGAGCTGAGGTGTATCCAAGGGGATGGTGTTACCACCATATCTCAAGAACAATGCAATAGAATCCTGTCGCAACTTTTTATATAGTGAAAACTCCTTATAATGACACCATTTGTTCCCTTAGAAATGTGTTGGATAACTGAATTTGTCAGATAAATGAATCAAATAACAAAGAAAATGAACTTTTGCCATTCAAAACTTTTGTCATTATAATGAATATGTTGGATATCTGAGTGTCGTTATAATGAGTTTTCACTGCAGTTTCTTTAGTTATTTTTAAATGTGTTTAGTAAGTGATGTAAGTGGTGACCAAAGCAATGACATTGCTCTAGTAGCTCCAGAAAGATTTACAGCAGCTTTACAGGATTTATGTGACGTGCACTGTGGTTGCACTTTATGATTTTATAACCTACCCCTAGGCTGATGTGGGCAGACTACACACCTCAGGAACAAAATGTCAAGTCTACTGCAGCATAATGTACACTGTTTTACAATGTAGCACAATGTACAGTTTTACAATGTAGCACAATGTACAGTTTACAATGTAGCACAATGTACAGTTTACAATGTAGCACAATGTACAGTTTACAATGTAGCACAATGTACAGTTTTACAATGTAGCACAATGTACAGTTTTACAATGTAGCACAATGTACAGTTTACAATGTAGCACAATGTACAGTTTTACAATGTAGCAAAAAGTACAATGTTTCACAATGAAGCAACTTCATAGTATACATGTCTACATTGTGCAGATCAGTGACTGTTTTCAGACCTGATTCAACTTTGGGGTAGCAACAATAAGGTGATGATGTTACTCTGTGTCTATCAGGTGCCGTCCCTCTCGCCTGTGCCCAAGCCCCCAGTCTCCCCACTGACAGCGTCTCCTGTTTTTGTGTAAGTACTTTGCATGGAGCTTGTGGTTGGAATACAGCCTTTGTAGCACAGCAAACATGCTGTTATGTTTCAGGTGTAAGATGTACGCTTTCTGGCCTGTCATTACACCTGTACGACTATGGATCCAATTCATATGTTTCTTAGGATCAAAAAAAAAAAAAACAACAAATAAAAAACTGGGGAGTAGTTCAACGGTGTAAGATTGCTATGGGGTATGATTTCTGTACATGTTTTACACTGACTATTAAATTATGCGAGATCGGTGTGAAAAGCCTTGTACTTGTGTACTAAAGGATTTGTCACAGTAACAATAATCAAGATCAAAGGGATGCCAGGGACACTCTTTGTGGTAGTTTGTGCAATTAATCATCCATGAAATTTTAGGAAAGTGGTACACAAACAATGGCATTGATCACTAAGTGACACACAAACAGTGGCACTGATCACTTAGTGTCACACAAACAGTGGCATTGATCACTAAGTGTTACACAAACAGTGGCACTGATCACTAAGTATCACACAAACAGTGGCACTGATCACTTAGTGTTACACAAACATGATGTGCATAAACATACCGTTAGTTGTTCCCAGTTTTAAGCCGCCGTCTCCAGCATGCATGACCATATCTTACAGGTTGCCTGGAAGAAGGAATTTCTACGTATCGCCCATGAGAGACTCACCGTTCAAACCACCTCAGTCTCCAAGTCAGATGACACCCAGGACAAAACAACTATACAGCTTTGGGGAAGGAGTGGGGGTAAGTTGATATGAAGGGTAATGATGACAAATAACCCAGTCAGTGTCAAGTTAGGGGCTTGCATCAACACCCTGCACTGGCTGTGAGGGGGTTGAGGGGCGCTTTTGGTCCATGTCCTTGTTTCTCAGTGAGTATTGACCGGTGTTGGACTGTAAGGTCTGTTTTTGAGCAGTTTGAATTTGAAGCACTATATTCTGGGGTACAGAATGACACTGGATATACAATGGACTCTGGGGTGTAGAATGACGCTGGATATACAATGCACTCTGGGGTGTAGGAAGACAATGGATATACAATGGACTCTGGGGTATAGAATCACAATGGGTATACAATGGACTCGGGTATAGAGTGACAATGGGTATATATTGGACTCTGGGGTATAGAGTGACAATGGGTATATAATGGACTCTGGGGTATAGAGTGACAATGGGTATACAGTGGACTCTGGGGTATAGAATTACACTGGATATACAATGGGCTGGGGGGGAGGTACAAAATGACAATGGATATACAATGGACTCCAGGGTATAGAATGACTGGATATACAATGGACTCAGGGTATAAAATGACACTGGATACAAATGGACTCTGGGGTATAGAATGACAATTGGTACGCAATGGACTCTTGGGTATATAGAATGACAATGGATATACAGTGGACTCTGGGGTATAGAATGACAATGGATAAACAGTGGACTCTGGGGTATAGAATGACAATGGATATACAGTGGACTCTGGGGTATAGAATGACAATGGATATACAGTGGACTCTGGGGTATAGAATGACAATGGATATACAGTGGACTCTGGGGTATAGAATGACAATGGATATACAGTGGACTCTGGGGTATAGAATGACAATGGATGTGCAATGGATTCATCCCATTATACTGTCAGAGTTGATTCCAGTGAAGTGATCAAGACTAGACTTGCTGACAGTCAGTCTGCTATTTCTGGGCCAGGTCACAGGTGCACAGCCACCAATTTTTGCTTCGGTTTAAGGAGACAAAACTCTGGCAGCTGGTCACATGATGTTGTCCTTGTGTAACACTTTATGGTAAATATCTGAATGTTCACATCAAACTACCTTGATGACTTTAAGCTTGGGAAACACTGGTAGCATTGAACAGAGGGACATCCTGACAGGCGGAGAGTCACCACAGATATATCTATGGCTGATGGCAGCCGGCAGATATTTAGTCGATAACTTTGTACAAAATTACAAAATTCTATGAATTTATCACAACTCAATTTCCAAGGTGTCCCATTTTGATGACAGTTGTTGAGGTGTTTACTCCCAGACTGCAGTTGTCCAAGTAATTGTGCATGGAGAGGCTAGTGGATATCTGTGAGTGCTCTAGCTCACTCACCATTGACGACTACTAACCACTAGAACCAGCCAAGACCAAACATTACACAGGCTGAGTATAGGGACCAGGTCACTTATTGTGTTTACTCCCTATTTAAATTGCTCAGTGCAGAACAAAGAGTCTCACTGCTCTCAGTCCATATTGCACCTGTAGTAACTGAGCGGAGCACAACTTGTGATTACTGCCCAAGTGGTAAAGTGGCACATCAGACAACTGTCACTAGAGGGAGTGATGAGGAAAATACAAGCCAATCAGGTAACAGCATACATAGCCTCGCTCTGGTAATGGAAGCATGTGCCTAGGCGTCTGATTGGTCAAAATTTATAAAAATCATTAAGGTCTACTACGAGGTACTACAGTACATGACATCATTGTGGCAAGTGAGGTACTAGTTTTTGTATCTGATAACTAAAAATATACATGCATGGAAAACCATCGAAAATACAGTATACACCATCATTCTGGTAATTAAAGTGATTGTGTGGGTCTGGTAAATCATTAAATTAATGAAAACGTGGTATATAACATCAGTTTAGTCATTATGTCTCCCGGTGGAAGCCGGGGGACATATTGTTTTAGTGCCTTCTTCTTCTTCTTCTTCTTCTTCTTCTTCTTCTTCTTCTTCTTCTTCTTCTTCTTCTTCTTCTTCTTCTTCTTCTTCTTCTTCTTCTTCTTCTTCTTCTTCTTCTTCTTCTTCTTCGTCTCGAAGGACTTGACAGAATTTGATGAAACTTGGTAGGAGTATGTATCTTGGCAAGACCTAGGTTCTGATTGTATTTGGGTGACCTTGACCTAATTCTCAAGGTCACAGGGTCACCTATGTGAAATTGGTTTCCGTTCGATAAGTCTTGAAAAACTTGATAGAATTTAATGAAACTTGGTAGGATTATGTATCTAGGCCAGATCTAGGTTGGGATTGTATTTGGGTGACCTTGACGTAATTCTCAAGGTCACAGGGTCACTTATGTGAAATTGGTTTCTGTGCGATAAGTCATGAAGAACTTGATGGAATTTGATGAAACTTGGTAGGATTATGTATCTTGGCAAGACCTAGGTTCTGATTGTATTTGGATGACGTTAAGCAAATTCTCAAGGTCACAGGGTCACTTATGTGAAATTGTTTTCTGTTCGATAAGTCATGAAGAGCTTGATGGAATTTAATGAAACTTGGTAGGATTATGTATCATGGCAAGACCTAGGTTGGGATTGTATTTGGATAACCTTGAGCAAATTCTCAAGGTCACAGGGTCACTTATGTGAAATTGGTTTCCATACAATAAGTCTTGAAGAACTTGATGGAATTTAATGAAACTTGGTAGGATTATGTATCTTGGCAAGACCTAGGTTCTGATTGTATTTGGATGACCTTGAGCGAATTCTCAAGGTCACAGGGTCACTTATGTGAAATTGGTTTCCATGCAATAAGTCTTGAAAAACTTGATGAAAATTGCTAGAGTAATGTATTTAGGTGAGAGCTAAAATAGGATTGTAATTTTCAAGCAAACTTGGTCATTTGTAATTTGTTATCACCTGTAGCTTATTCAGAGACGTAAGTGTTCCACCGGGAGACATTTGATTTTCTGTTGGAAAATCAGTCTGTTCTAGTTGAAGCACATGTGTTGGTCTGGAAAATCAAAGTATATGGAAATTGTTGATAATGTAGTGTGTAGCACCATTCTGATAATGGAAGCAATTGTCTGGATCTGGTAAATCAAAAAAGGATTTTGGAGGAGTACCAACATGTTTAATGCTTAATCAAGCGTTAATCACTCTTTAAAGTGATGTATAAATGTAAGATTTAAGTGCCTGATTCAGGATAGTCTGTATCTGTTACATTTTCGACTTCTTCTCCAAAACTGTCAGCCATATTTATGTCAAACTTAAAATCAGTGTACCTTGAATTGATCCCTAACAAGTTTGTTCAAGTGTGGTCACACTCTAGCAATTTTTTTATTTTATGATTTTTTTGTTTTCGTTTTTGGACAAATTAAAAAAAACATCTTCTCTGAAGCCGCTCACCCAATTGCTTTGAAATCACACAGGAACACTCCTAGGTACTCCTTGCTCATAATTTGTTCACGAGGTGACACTGCAATGTTTCAAAAATTTTTTACGATTTTTGTGTGCATTTTTTGCTATTTTTGATTTCTACAGAAATGCCATTCAGATAAAGCTGAAACTTGGTGGATATGTTCCTTGTGAAAAGGTCAAACAAAGTTGTTTACTAAGTGGCACTGCTGTGAATTCCTGATTTTTAATGAATTTTTCAGTTCAAGTACTTTCCGGTAAATGAACCATTGCTATTATTTACTGTGTAAGTTAATGTACATTCTAATGCTGGATATAAAATATTTTCTTCACCAAATGGCAATGGTATTTTAAAGTTCTCTTTACAAATTCTTGAATTTCTCATGTTGCAGTAAAATTTATATTTTTAATAAAATTTTCTTTAGACAAATCTTTGAAATGTTTATAAATGTCACATGCACTCAGCTAAAGCTCAGCAAGGGTCTATTCAGTTGCAGTTTTGATGTGAACAAGCTTTGGTCAGCTGAGTATGGGCTGTTCACACAGCTCTATTGTTTTCACTGCCACTGCCAGCGCTAAATTAACCTTTCCCCGCTTAAACTGGCCAAAACTAGCAGGTGGGTAAATGTCATCTGCTTCAGTGTTTTCAACTAATTATAACAGTCGTGAAAAACAATTTGACCGAGAATTGCAGGTAAGACCAATGAAGATAATTGTAGATGAGACTCATCAAGATAATTGTAGATAAGACCTATTAAAGTCAAGAGGACAATTTTGTTCATCTCTCATTGATACATTTCGGTTCACACCTCCTGTGTATGTTGTTCATGTCTCATTAATACGTTTCTGTCCACACCTTCTTGTCTGTGTATTAGTCGTCGGAGAAGCTAAAGACAATCAACGACACAATGCGGGCCCTGCAGGCACAGGGCCACTCTCCACGACGCGCTAAGAGACTCAAGTTTGAACCTGATGAACAAGCAGAAGGGTAAGGAAGTGTCAGAATGTTAACCCTTAAAGTGCTAATCACGGCTATAGTCGTTATGTCATTACCATTAAACATGTGATGGTTTAAAGATTCAAATCCCCCATGAAGATACCTTTCATTTAAATACCAGCAAGCCTCTTTTAAAGCAAAAAATAGCCTGAGTCAACAGCTTTTCTCAGGACACTGAGGATGGTGGGGGTGGGGGTGGTGGGGTTGTGGGGGTAGGGTGGTGGTGAAAGTTGTGGTGGTGGGGTGGTGGGGGTTGTGGTGGGGATGGGGTGGTGGTAATGCAGCGGGTAATGCACAGGTCTCAAAGCTGATAAGGGAGAACCCAAGAAATTCCTCATAATGTCTGTTGTCAGTAATCCTCGTCACCTGTTTTTGTCAATATGCCTTATATATCATGCAGATTTATAATTTGTACATGTATTTTAAGAAACACGAGACATTGTGTAAAATGTTGGTATTCGATATTTATTTGAAATTATGTGTTTGCAGGGATGGTGTCAGCAGTGGGATTAACCCTATGGTGATGACCATCAAGGGAATCCCTATTCAGTCCCACACCAAGAAAAGTCTGGCGTTTGATGCTCTACCTGCTGAGGCAGGCAACCAGGACACAATAGACAGGTAAGACGTATGCTGTAGAATCTCCAATTAAGACCACCTCCACAAAGAGACCATTTCTATATTAAGACCACCAATTTGCAGACCCATTTTGGTTCATCCTTAATTAAATTATATCCCCATAAAGACCACTCCCTTAACAAGACCACATTTTTTGGTTCTGTATGTGGTCATAGTAGGGAGATTCCACTGTATAGGTTTGATTTGAGACTGACCAGAGTTTGACATGACACAGTACCCGGTGTTTTGGCGTGGATTTATTGTATCACTGGTTGATCGTACAGACAATCATTGCTGTACTTTGGTCCAATTGACTTGAATTTCATATACCATATTCATCTTAATAAGCACTCACTCCCTTATAAGTGCACACCCCCATTTTTTTTTCAAAGTAAGAACCTCCAAAATATCCCATATAAATTTATTTCGTACTCAAAGTACAATGTCAAAAAATACAAATACATGTACAAATGAAAAAGCCTTGACAAAAATGCTACTGCTCAAGGACAGAACTCAGCAGAGACAAGTACAAAATGTAAATCTTTACTCAGTGCAAAGACGTACAATGATGTCTTGCAATTGACCAAATGACAAAAAAGAAAAATCTCTTTGATCTCTGCTATCAATAATTTCAAGTAAATTACTACGGACAATTTTATCTTCCTTGGACAGTGTGCTATTGGATATCCTCTGAAGTGGACGTAGTGATGTGAAAACTATTGGTGAACTGCATGTGGTACTTAGAAATGCCGTATAAGCCCCAAATAAAATTAATAGAGTTAGAGAATTTTGATTGACTTCCCAGTAGAGCTGTTTTACTGCACAGTTCAGTGCATTAATTGTTATGAGAAAGACATTTTCCAAGGAAATTGAGAAATCTTTTATTTAACTGACCCTCTGCTGGTAAGTCTTCACAAAGTAAACTCAAGAAATGACAAGAGTATTGTAGGGGATATTAAATATATGTCTGATACATTTTCTCCATGTTGTAAAAAACTTAGTAACATATGTACTTAGTTTTTTAAACAAGTGGTAAATTTTATTATTACTCTTTGGATCTGCATTTTTTCTATCTTTTGTGGATGAATTTTCGTAGTGCACTGTTCTCTTACTAAGATGAATACAGTACATGCAGTAGTCATAATTGTGTCGTATTGTCAATGAAATTCTACTCAAAAGAAAAGCAGAAAAGCGAATGTTTATTTAAATGCAAAGAAAGACTGCAGCTTTATGTGGTGGGCATATTAGCTTGAATTTATCTTGCGAATGTATTTTTTCTTTGTGGTGTTCATGAATGTAATCTAAGGCACCAACTAGGTGTTGATTGATTTTGGAAAACAAATGTGCTGGTGAGAAGAGTGCTTTTGTATTGCCTATTTGCCTGATACACACAGTAGACCATGCCCATTATAGTTTAAGTGATCCCACTCAAACAATGGTTCAGTTTTTGCTTTATCAGTTCAGTAACTTGAGGGATACATTGCTGCAGTATTTGTAAAGTTAAACTTGCATGTGACCTTGTGCTTGAAGGTCAGATGAACACCAGGGCGTTGCTCCATTGGCGGGAAGCAGTGTGCAGTCTTCATGCAACACAATGACGACTTGAAGCCTGGCTCACCGGCCACCCCCTGTCTTGCCTTTGGACTCCTCCATGAATCTGGCATTGCCAGGCTGTTCCATCAATCATGCATTGCCAGGCTTTGCCAGAATCTTGTTAAATCCTCAATGCTTTGCTGCCATTTGGACTCAGAATCTCAGGGTTTGAGGATCAAATTTTGAACTGTTGGAACATTCCTTTGGTATTTATAAACAGTACTCACTGCCAAATTTCATGTGGGAAATGTGTCCTTTTTAATTTATTCCAGATTGTTAATAAAACTTACATATACAGTGAAAACTCATTATAATGACACCGTCTGTTCCCTAAGAAATGTGTCGGATAACTGAATATGTCAGATAAATGAGTCAACTAACAAAGAAAAACCTACCTTTTCCCATGAAAATCTGTGTCACAATATTGAGTAATCGTTATAACGAGGTTTCACTGTGGCATGTATAATGATGAATATAATGTATGCTGATGTAAATATTATCATGAGAGCTGCTGTCTCCTAGTGAAAAAGGTGCCAATTTCAGCCATTACACATCAGGTCTGAATGTAATCTACAAGAAATAGTTTACGTGCAGTTCCATTGCAATGTTAGGAAGCTGTACATAGAGAGTTAAACATCTACATGTAGAGTCTCCACTTGTTCCACAACAGACCCTGTGTTAGGTGTAATGAGCCTGTGTTACTGATGCCTCCAGTGTTCTTCCTGAAGAGCCGTGTAACAGCTTATAAGCTTTTGACAGGCATTTAGTTAACAAATTATTGATGTATTGAGTAAGATATATGCAAACTACAGATTCACATGGATTCATGATGCCAAATTTTCAAAGGCAGCACTTTTTGGATAGAAACCATAAATGTTTGACTGAAAACCTATAAAAAATTAGATTTTGGTTGAAATTTTTCAATTTTGATTTTTTTTTCTGCTTTGTGAAGCAGTAAAAGTCTGGTATATGTGGCGATCAGGATGGGACCAAGTTTTTGAAAGATCAGTAATCAATGAAATTCTATCAATGTTTTGTTATAAATTAAAATTGACAGTTTTGTTGAGCATCCAATGCGAATTATACCATAACCTGCATACAAATGAAGTTTTGGGGTACAGTGTGCTCAGCAGGCTTCACCCTGTGTATAACTGTCCTTCCAGGACAAAATCCTAATCTCGCCATTCACAGGTCATGACTTGTTCTATAGCATTTTGATGACTGTGACCCCATTTTCAAGGTCATATGGCCATGTATGTGCAAAGCAGGGAGTTTCCAGTTTGTCTGTGACAACTTTTCTAGTTGTGCTTTTGTCCATGATAATTCATCAAGTGTTCGATAAAGACAATAAGTGATGAAGCAAAGTTTCAGGCAACGTAGCATCAGCTTTGAATCTCAGCTGGAATTGCTCAGATTGAAACCCATGTCAAGGTGTATTTTGGTCATTTTCTCATCCACTATGTCAAGCTGGACTAACACTGACCCACATGAGATCTTTTATAATGTTCCTGAGAAACACGCAGTTAATTTGATGTATGAAGTTGTTGTTTGAGAAACAACTTGGTTTACAGTACTGTCAAGACTCGTTATAATGACACCATCTGTTCCCTAAGAAATGTGTCAGATAAATGAATCAACAAAGAAAATAAACTTTTCCAAGAAAATTTGTGTCATTATTTTGAATATGTCGGATATCTGAGTGTCGTCATAAAGAGGTTTCACTGTAATTTGGTTTGACCGTCTGTTGATTGAATGAAGACAGTCATCAGCCCAGTGCCCAACCCATGACAAGGAAAGCTGTTGACTGGGGTCACATTGTCTTGATAGATCCACAGCAACTCTCAAAGTGCCCAAGTATTTGAAAGAATATGATTGTTTGGCCAAAGAACCAAAGAATCTGACTCTGTGGTTGTCAGTCCTGTCAGGCCAGTGTGTCAGTCCCTGTAAGGCTAGTGTGTCAGACCTGTCAGGCCAGTGTGTCAGTCCTGTCAGGCCAATGTGTCAGTCCTGTAAGACCAGGGTGTCAGTCCCTGTAAGGATAGTGTGTCAGTCCTGTCAGGCCAGTGTGTCAGTCCTGTCAGGCCAGTGTGTCAGTCCCTGTAAGGCTAGTATGTCAGTCCTGCAAGGCCAGTGTGTCAGTCCCTTTAAGGCTAGTATGTCAGTCCTGTCAGGCCAGTGTGTCAGTCCCTGTAAGGCTAGTATGTCAGTCCTGTAAGGCCAGTGTGTCAGTCCCTTTAAGGCCAATGTGTCAGTCGCTGTAAGGCTAGTATGTCAGTCCTGTAAGGCCAGTGTGTCAGTCCCTGTAAGGCTAGTATGTCAGACCTGTCAGGGCAGTGTGTCAGTCCCTTTAAGGCTAGTATGTCAGTCCTGTAAGGCCAGTGTGTAAGTCCCTTTAAGGCTAGTATGTCAGTCCTGTCAGGCCAGTGTGTCAGTCCCTGTAAGGTAAGTGTGTCAGTCCTGTCAGGCCAGTGTGTCTGTCCTTTCAGGCCAGCGTGTCCGTCCTGTAAGGGTAGTGTGTCAGTCCTGTCAGGCCAGTGTGTCAGACCTCGAAGGCTTGTGTGTCAGTCCAGGAAAGCTAATGTCAGTCCTGTAAGGCAAGTTGCGGTCCTCTGATTGAAATGGACTACAATTTTTAAGTAACCTCACCGGCTTCATGGTAATAAGCAGTTTGTGGTATCTATTGTATATTTCTGATGTGCTGTTCTAGTGCCAGGATGAAGCAAGAAATTTGCAGGCTGCTTAAACATGTAAGATTATGGTAAAAAGTGTCGTAGACTGTAAAACCTGCAGTATAATTGATGTGCCTCTGAAATGGTTATACTATAATCTTGTCTGGGCTGAAAAACGTAAAATTTTCTTTCAGTAAATACTATTCAGGTTAGACTGCTGCCTGGTAAGACCAGTCAGTGCACTAGTGGATCTTTGTGGACAGATTTCACCGATTCGCTTGCCTCACAAATGATTGTGTGGAAGGCGAGATGTACAGTGGGCCTATGATTGATGTGTCATGCAATTGACTGTATTGCAGTCTTATCTACACTATAAGATGTATGGTATAATTGGTGTACCTGTCAAATTGTCTGAACTGTTACCCATAGGATATAATTGCTGTCCCTCTCAATCATTGTATTGTGGGGATCGTAAGACCATAAAGCATACAGTATAATTGATGAGCTTGTTAAATAGTTGTCTAGGCCGTAACATATGCACTGTATTAAGTGTTCCTATCAAATGGTTGCACTGTCATGTCATCTTAAGTTCACTTGGTCTTTGTGCTGAATGATGTCACATTCTGGAGTTGGGGTATGTGGTAAGCATGTATTATGTGTGTTCATCCATCACATATTTGTGACTTAGCTGTACAATTTTCTTGTCTTTTGTTACTTCCAAGAAACTTGACGCACAGGTAAAAGACCCGAGGCTGTGCCAAGAAGCTTGACACCCAGGTGTCAGACAGGATGTGTCAAGAACTTTGGCACACAGGTGTAGACCCAAGGATGTGCCGTGTAGCAAATGTAGCCGCGTAGGTCTATTGTCTAACCGGGAGGGTCGGCAACAGACTGCACACAAGGACATGGGACCATGCAGGCTGTGTGTAAGCATAGTGTGGGGACCATACAGGCTGTGTGTAAGCACAGTGGGGGGGCCATACAGGCTGTGTGTAAGCACAGTGGGGGGACCATACAGCGTAGGTCTATTCTCTAACCACGAGGGTCAGTAACAGACTGCACACAAGGACATGCTTTGTATTTTAAGTATGCCAGCAAGTAATCTTTTCATGGCCTGTCACGAAAGACCACCTACAGTGTAAGCACAGTGGGGGGACCATACAGGCTGTGTGTAAGCATGGTGGGAGGACCATACAGGCTGTGTGTAAGCATGGGGGGACCATACAGGCTGTGTGTAAGCACAGTGGGGGGACCATACAGGCTGTGTGTAAGCACAGTGGGGGGACCATACAGGCTGTGTGTAAGCATAGTGGGGGGACCATACAGGCTGTGTGTAAGCACAGTGGGGGGACCATACAGGCTGTGTGTAAGCACAGTGGGGGGACCATACAGGCTGTGTGTAAGCACAGTGGGGGGACCATACAGCGTAGGTCTATTCTCTAACCAGGAGGGTCGGCAACAGACTGCACACAAGGACATGAGACCATACAGGCTGTGTGTAAGCATAGTGTGGGGACCATTCAGGCTGTGTGTAAGCACAGTGGGGGGGCCATACAGGCTGTGTGTAAGCACAGTGGGGGGGGGGGGGACCATACAGGCTGTGTGTAAGCACAGTGGGGGGACCATATAGGCTGTGTGCAAGCACGGGGGGGGGGGGGAACCATACAGGCTGCAGTTAGCGATTGCATTTAAGGACATTTTACTGAATATTTCTTGCCTGATGTGTCATGACAGACTGCCTATGCAGGAGGACCATGGTGTGATTCCGAAGTGATGGTCATAAATGGCGAGGCTTTCAGTAAAACCTAAATGTGGAATATGTGAACTTGATGGTAAGTGGATCTGTTTTGTTAATTAAAGCACATGTTGTGGTGTTTTAGATTGGTTGGTATGCAGTTGTCTGTTTTCTATGAGGTGTCAGTCTCAAATTGAGTGAATTATAAATATGCTGCTGCAACTGTGCTGTTCATGAGTTTGTGAAAAGATGACCACAGGTGCTTGGGTGGTAACAGTTGAAGATGTCCCTGTGGGTTCAAGTCATTTACTTTACCATATTCATCTTAATAAGCGCATACTCCCAAATTAGTGCCCCCCCTTTTTTTTTCAAAGAACCCCCTCCCCCCCCCAAAAAAAAAATATCGCAGTTTTCAAACGAGTGGTAGAATTCATTATTTCCCTTAGGATCTACATTTTTTGTGCTTTTGGGAATAGTTTTTTTTTTTATAATGCACTGTGTGCTTATTAAGATGAATACAGTAGTTCTGCAAGCTGCAAGCAGTGTATATGATCTGATGGTGTACCAAGGTAGATTCAGGTGTACCTGGGTTGTTTCAGGAAGTACTTGTCCTGTGCATTATCATATTGGTGCCAGTTGTGCATTATACATGTTGTTAAATGCTACTTATAATAATTTGTCTGAGAGTGTGTTGAAGTCTATCGTAAGATATACATGTACCTGTTAAAATTATGTATTTGCAATAAATGTTACACAAACTGACATAGGTATCAGAGTTCTTCTTTGACAAGCATTGAGAATCATGGATGGATTGTTAAGTCCACCGTGTTCAATGTTTATCTGATAATCTATTGCTTGACAATCGAGACGTCAATTTGTTGTGATTGTGCTGTATGTATGTAAGGCGTACCACAATGTACAAAGTACCACAATGTACAAAGTACCACAAAGTACAAAATACCACAATGTACAAAGTACCACAAAGTACAAAGTACAAAGTACCACAATGTACAAAGTACCACAAAGTACAAAGTACCACAATGTACAAAGTACCACAAAGTACAAAGTACCACAAAGTACAAAGTACCACAATGCACAAAGTACAAAGTACCACAATGTACAAAGTACCACAATGCACAAAGTACAGTGAAATGACTTGAGGATGAAGTCTTCTCCAAAATGAGTCTCCCATTCCTGTCATTTACTTTATTATTAAGTCCTCTTCAAAATGAGTCTCTCCCCCCTTTCATTTGCTCTTTGTTATTAAGTCCTCTTCAAAATGTGTCTTCCCCCCCCCCCCCCCCCCCCGTCATTTACTTTTTATTATTAAGTCCTTCAAAATGAGTCTTTCCCCCCCCCCCCTTGCTGTCATTTACTCTTTGTTATTAAGTCCTCTTCAAAATGTGTCTTCCCCCCCCCCGTCATTTACTTTTTATTATTAAGTCCTTCAAAATGAGTCTTTCCCCCCCCCCCTTGCTGTCATTTACTCTTTGTTATTAAGTCCTCTCCATAATAAGTTTGCCTTTCCTGTCGCTTTCTCTTTATTGAGACCCCTTGAAAATGAGATGCCAATTCCTGTCATTTGCTCGTTATTATAAAGTCCTCTCAAAATTAAGTTTCCCCACCTCCACCTCCACCTCCACCCCCACCCCCATTCCTGTCATTTCCTCTGTATTATTAAGACCTCTCCAGAATGAATCGACCTTTGGTCATTTATTCTGTAGTGCCCATTACAAGATTGTCTCTTAGAGAACTCTGAAGGGATCTGTCAGCTGTCCCAACCACCACAGTAACCTTTATGGCAGAATAAATTACAGCAATGAGAAGACGTCCACTTTTCTCAAATTATTGCTCCAAAAGATGTTCTGGTACTTGGATGGAAAGCTAAACTCTAGTGAGAAGGGTGATGAGAATTAATATGTGATGAAAGGGTGACATTCAGGGTGGTGAACATTGGGATGTGATAAAAGGGTGACATTAAGGGTAGTGAGCATTGGTGTGTGATGAAAGGGTGACATTTCGGGTAGTGAGCAGTGGTGTGTGATGAAAGGGTGACATCAAGGGTAGTGAACATTGGTGTGTGATGAAAGGGTGACATTAAGGGTGGTGAACATTGGTGTGTGATGAAAGGGTGACATTAAGGGTAGTGAACATTGGTGTGTGATGAAAGGGTGACATTAAGGGTGGTGAGCATTGGTGTGTGATGAAAGGGTGACATTAAAGACGTTTGGTACACTGGTCAAAAGAATTTAGAAATCTCTGGTTTTTGGTGTGAACCAAGATATTGGCATTTGAAACAAAATGCAAGCAAAAATTGGCATGTCACTGTGCTACTTTTGTCGCTAGATGGCGCTACATGTAAGGACTACAGAAATTTGATAGCAAACATTATATATGTGGGTAAAAGCAAAAAAACAAAGTAAGGATGCAAAAATATGCGTAAAATAACTCAGTATGAGTGTGTGCAATGTATATCAAGCCTTATAATAACAAAGATGTAGACAAAACATGCTGGAATGTGACTTTAAATTCATCTCGTCTTGCAAAAATGTATAAGTGCTCACATTTTTTTAAAGTTTGAAATAGAAAAAATATTTGCAAATCCCTGAAAAATTGTAGTGGGTTTCCAAAAGATGCACTGATTTCATTCATTAACAAAAAAAGATATCAGGCGACTGGTGCCAAAGGTTGCAGGTTCGAGTCCCCCTCGTTCCGAACATGAAATCATACGGTGCTATTTTTTCCGCAATTGTACAAAGAATTCATGCATGTTGACTTAATTTGTTCTAGGTTCATAGGTACAAGGTATCCATTCATTGTCTAACTTCGAAACCATATCAATATACATGTATGTAGGATAAGTAAACGGCAGTACATCGTTAATTTTATATTCCAGTCATAACATATACTTTCATAGTTTTAGTGAGAAGAGGCAAACATGTGGCATTTGGGGGTGGGTGGGCGTGGCACTTTCGACAGTGGCTTGGTCAGCATTCGGTGATTGTGTACATGCGTTTTGGTCTACCACTGCCGTGTTTCAACATATTCTGCCTTGTTTTAAAGCATTTAGTCCTTTGTTTTGGCATTTGTTAACAAACCGCCCATTCTTTTTCCTTTTCACTCTTCCTAAACAATCTATTTTTCTCAAACAGAACTGTGCAAAATAGGAAAAGTGAACAGCAGCTAGTGCAGGTATCAACAAATACGAGCTCTAACTGTATAGAGGCATTGGACCATAAATGGTTGCGCATATCGCGGTGTACCTAACGTCTTTAAGGGTGATGAACATTGGTGTGTGATGAAAGGGTGACATTAAGGGTAGTGAACATTGGTGTGTGATGAAAGGGTGTCATTAAGGGTAGTGAACATTGGTGTGTGATGAAAGGGTGACATTAAGGGTGGTGAACATTGGTTTGAGATGAAAGGGTGACATTAAGGGTGGTGAACATTGGTGTGTGATGAAAGGGTGACATTAAGGGTGATGAGCATTGGTGTGTGATGAAACGGTGACATTGAGGGTAGTGAGCGGTGGTGTGTGATGAAACGGTGATATTCAGGGTAGTGAAGATTGGTGTGTGATGAAAGGGTGACATTAAGGGTAGTGAGCATTGGTGTGTGATGAAAGGGTAACATTAAGAGTAGTGAGCATTGGTGTGTTATGAAAGGGTGACATTGAGGGTAGTGAACATTGGTGTGTGATGAAAGGGTGTTATAAAGGGTAGTGAACATTAGCGTGTGATGAAAGGGTGACATTAAGGGTGATGAGCATTGGTGTGTGATGAAAGGGTGACATTAAGGGTAGTGAGCATTGGTGTGTGATGAACGGGTGACTTTCAGGGTAGTGAACATTGGTGTGTGATGAACTGGTGACTTTAAGGGTAGTGAGCATTGGTGTGTGATGAAAGGGTGACATTAAGGGTAGTGAGCAGTGGTGTGTGATGAAAGGGTGACATTAAGGGCAGTGAGCAGTGGTGTGTGATGAAATGGTGACATTAAGGGTAGTGAGCAGTGGTGTGTGATGAAAGGGTGACTTAAAGGGTAGTGAGCATTGGTGTGTGATGAAAAGGTGACATTAAGGGTAGTGAGCATTGATGTGTGATGAAAGGGTGACATTAAGGGTAGTGAACATTGGTATGTGATGAAAGGGTGACTTTAAGGGTAGTGAGCAGTGGTGTGTGATGAAAGGGTGACGTTAAGGGTAGTGAGCGGTGGTGTCTGATGAAAGGGTGACATTAAGGGTAGTGAGCAGTGGCATGTGATGAAAGGGTGACATTAAGGGTAGTGAGCAGTGGTGTGTGATGAAAGGGTGACATTACGGGTAGTGAGCAGTGGTGTGTGATGAAAGGGTGACATTAAGGGTAGTGAGCATTGGTGTGTGATGAAAGGGCGACATTAAGGGTAGTGAGCAGTGGTGTGTGATGAAAGGGTGACATTAAGGGTAGTGAACATTGGTGTGTGATGAAAGGGTGACATTAAGGGTAGTGAACATTGGTGTGTGATGAAAGGTTGACTTTAAGGGTAGTGAGCATTGGTGTGTGATGAAAGGGTGACATTACGGGTAGTGAGCAGTGGTGTGTGATGAAATGGTGACATTAAGGGTAGTGAGCATTGGTGTGTGATGAAAAGGTGACATTAAGGGTAGTGAACATTGGTGTGTGATAAAAGGGTGACTTTCAGGGTAGTGAGCATTGCTGTGCGATGAAAGCGTGACATTAAGGGTAGTGAGCGGTGGTGTGTAATGAAAGGGTGACATTCAGGGTAGTGAGCATTGGTGTGTGATGAAAGGGTGACATTAAGGGTAATGAGCAGTGGTGTGTGATGAAAGGGTGACATTAAGGGTTGTGAGCAGTGGTGTGTGATGAAAGGGTGACTTTAAGGGTAGTGAGCATTGGTGTGTGATGAAACGGTGACATTAAGGGTAGTGAGCATTGGTGTGTGATGAAAGGGTGACATTAAGGGTAGTGAGCAGTGGTGTGTGATGAAAGGGTGACATTAAGGGTAGTGAGCATTGGTGTGTGATGAAAGGGTGACATTAAGGGTAGTGAACATTGGTGTGTGATGAAAGGGTGATATTAAGGGTAGTGAACGTTGGTGTGTGATGAAAGGGTGACATTAAGGGTAGTGAGCATTGGTGTGTGATGAAAGGGTGACATTAAGGGTAGTGAACATTGGTGTGTGATGAAATGGTGACATTAAGGGTAGTGAACATTGGTGTGTGATGAAAGGGTGACATTAAGGGTAGTGAGCATTGGTGTGTGATGAAAGGGTGACATTAAGGGTAGTGAGCAGTGGTGTGTGATGAAAGGGTGACATTCAGGGTGGTGAGCAGTGGTGTATGATAAAAGGGTGACACTAGGGGTAGTGAGCATTGGTGTGTGATGAAAGGATGACATTCAGGGAAGTGAGCATTGGTGTGTTATGAAAGGGTGACATTAAGGGTAGTGAGCATTGGTGTGTGATGAAAGGGTGACATTAAGGGTGATGAGCATTGGTGTGTGATGAAAGGGTGACATTCAGGGTGGTTAGCAGTGGTGTGTGATGAAAGGATGATGTTCAGGGTGGTCTGCAGTGGTGTGTGATGAAAGGGTGACATTCAGGGTGGTGAGCAGTGGTGTGTTATGAAAGAGTGACATTCAGGGTGGTGAGCAGTGGTATTGTGGTAATGGGGTGACTGACATTTCGGTTGTGATAGGGTGACATTCAGGGTGAGGATCATTTCTATGTAGTGAGAGGGTCATATAAAGGGTGGTGAGCATTCATTTGTGGTGATACGGTGACATTTAGAGTCACTGACATTTGGTATGTTGTGATATGGAGACATTTAGGGTCACTGACATTTGGTATGTGGTGATGTGGTGACATTTAGAGTCACTGACATTTGGTATGTGGTGATATGGTGACATTTAGAGTCTCTGACATTTGGTATGTGGTGATATGGTGACATTTAGGGTCACTGACATTTGGTATGTGGTGATATGGTGACATTTAGGGTCACTGACATTTGGTATGTGGTGATATGGTGACATTTAGGGTCACTGACATTTGGTATGTGGTGATAGAGTGACATTAAGGGTGGCTGACATTTGTTGGTGAAGGTCTGCCAAAATTAAAGATGCTAGAGTGTTCACATTTTTCAGATTTTCACATTTTGACCCCTATATGACAAAAATGTAGCTGGGGCCACCAATATAGAAAGCAGCCTAGATTTTTATACACCCTGTAAGTCCTGAAAGTAATATTGGGCTAACTGGAATATGTGGATGGTGTCACGCTAGCGAGCAAAAGTTTAGGGACGGATGGACAGACATAAGTGGTTGCAAAAGCTCTGCGACCTTTGGTCAATAGAGCTAAAAAGAGGATGCTGAGAATCCTGTGCTCAGTTGACATTGGATGCAAAGACTGAAATAGTCCTGTGACCTTCAGAATAATATCAAGGTCATTCGTGGTGATAGTGTGATTTTAAGGGTGGTGATTGGCTGACATCACTGGTGGTGAGCATTGGCATGTTGTGATATATTGACATTAAGGGTGACAGACATTTAGTATATGCTGATAGGGTGCCTGATATTTGGTATGTGGTGATTGGGTGATATTAAGGGTGACTGATATTTGGTATGTAGTGATTGGGTGACATTAAGGGTGACTGATATTTGGTATGTAGTGATAGGTTGATATTACGGGTGACATACTTCCAGATATGTCAATGAACTGACCTTCCCACAAAGTATTTGGGGTGTACAAATCTCTAACAACATATTGAAAGTTTTGATGTAAATAGATTAATAGTCCGCCATGCGAACTACATGTGGCGCGAAGGGGAATAGATATATAGTTATCAAGTTCATAGAGACTGGTATCAGGTTGTATACCTTCTAGCCAGGTCTCCTGCAAACAGAAAGCACCAAATGCAATATTTTCATTCCATAGCTCATCCAATAAGAACTTCAGTTTGTCAAATTTTGCATTTAAACACTCAATGTTTAAACCTAAGACAGATTACTGTTTTGAGATTGGTCTCATGTAGCCAGGAAGATTATTAATATCAATATTATAAGGAGAATCTGAAGCGATTGAAATCGCATGTTCGAGTTCATCGGGATTGTCAATTAGGTTGTTTAAATTATTCCTTGTGACACCGCCAAAATTTTGAATAATGTTACTTACTAGAGTTTCTGCACTCATAATATACAGTCTTCAGTGTATATTTACGACGAGAGTAAATTACTGTCATGGAATATGAAATATCAACACAATAAGTAAGTACTGGCATTTGTTCAATGCATACACTGTTTGAAAACATAATTATAATGTGAATGAAACAACATTGATAATAATTCATAACTAAAATGATTATTTCACATAAGATAAAGCCATATGGCGAAATTGATATCATCTGTGAACTGTAAATAATTGTATATACATTCATTTGTCAAAAAGTAAACACTGCCATATAGTTGTGGAGCGGATAGTATGAGAAAAGGATCTGAAAATCTGAAAAGCACAAGTTGAAACGTCATAAGTATTAAATGGGTTGTGGAGAGTTTTCCACAAAAGAATGCCTATGTTCAAATAAAGAAGAATAAGGGCGGCAACCAACAAGCTGAGTGATGTCTGTAAAACCACACAGACAGGCTGAGTGACGTCTTTACAACCACACAGACAGGCTGAGTGACGTCTTTACAACCTCACAGACAGGCTGAGTGGTGTCTGTACAGCCACAGATTGCTTTCAAGAGTAATGTATGTAGGACCTCACAGACAGGCTGAGGTATGTTTGGACAGCCACACAGGTAGGCAGAGTGATGGCTGTACAGCCACAGACTGGCAGAGTGATGTATGTACAGCCACAGACTGGCTGAGTGATGTATGTACAGCCACAGACTGGCTAAGTGATGTATGTACAGCCACAGACTGGCTGAGTGATGTATGTACAGCCACACAGCTGGCTGAGGGATGTCTACAGTCACACACACAGGTTGAGTGATGTATGTACAGTCACACAGACTTATAAGTAGTTGAACATATATGTAACAAGGTCCTTATCACAAAGTCCAAAATTAGTAAAACCATGAAACCATTAGCTTAATCCATGATTAACAAGAAGAAACTTAAATGCGCTTTCAGTTTATTTTGGAACAGAAAGATCTGTTTGCTGTGCTACAGCCTTGTACAAATTGTTAATTTGATTGAATGCTACAATGAAATATGAAAATAAAGCCAGTATTATGTGTACTTTTGTCTCAATTTCTTTTTCAGCAGTACAATAATTTTTGAAAGAAAGACTGTGCATGGAAGTATCAAAAACACCTAGACAGGTCTACATTTATTTGTGATATACCTTGTCACCTTCCTATTCCACAGAATTCCATATTTTGCAAATGCCAGGGTGTAGGTGCATGAACTGGGCGGTGGCCAGCAGTGCCCGACTGTGGTCGATGTAAGACTGTGGTGGCAGCAGTAGAGGGCAATGTATTAGGTCCTGCTGGCCAAGGCTGTAGCACAGGCTACCGTTGACCAGTGATGGCCACCGCCAAGCTCCCAACGCCCTAATTGATGATGGCGGTGCCCAACAGTACACAGCAGTAGCCAGCCGGTCCATCGCTGCTGGCTACTGCTGTGTGCCGCCAGTTACCACTGTCTACCACCGAAATGAGACATTTACCACTGAAATCGATTTACTAGTGATGTATTGTATTTGTTTCTTTTTTGTCCAGAACCACTTCGTAGTGGTCATTACCCTACCCTGCAGTCCGAACTCCTCACTCTCCATAAGCTAACCTGTCACTGTCTACATTATATAATATGGAAGTATAATTGTCCCTATTGCGCACGTTCTTCTGTAGAATTTTGACATAGGCTGTACTAGCCCAAAATAAAATTAAAGGGGCTTCAGCGGGTAACTACTCGGAACATGTTTCTGAGCCTATACCCATACATGTCTCTTTGAGTAGTGCCTCCTTGTCTGAGCTAAATTTTCAGCAAAGACCACTTACATAATAATGTATAAACATTAACGTGGCAAATGATGAATTCGCTAAATATGTGAAGTTTTGCTTATAAATGCAGAGCTTCATTATGGAAAAATACCTGTCAAACCAAACATAATTACTAAATTTGTATTGTACAAGTTCAGATAGGAACGATTTGACTTACCCCTGGACCAGTACGTACCCTTTATAGCTGGATTGCTTATCTTAGTTAAACCACCTGCCAGTGTAGAACTGAAGTAGAAACAAACTGGGCCATTACATTCAGTCCCAGTAATTGTAAAATAAACAGTTGCAGCTAGACAACCTGTACAAACCGAGGGATATCCTAACAAGTGCTGCAACAATGGACATCCTGCACCAGAAATGTAAAACAAACCCCATGATGACACCTATTCCTAACTTTGAAAGTCTCCAAACAATAAAGCTTTATTTTGCTGCCATACCTGAGTCAATGTTTCGCAATAATGGGTCAGGTTTGTGACATTTAAGTAAATACTGTCAAATTTGAGTATTTTTTGATATTGAGTAAATGTGTACTTAGGCATGTCCGAGAAGAATGAAAGTCATTAGCATTTAAGTCAAAAAAATCTTATCAAAACACAATTTTTCTTCACCGGATTTGTCGTACAATTAGGTTCATCAGATGGATCAGCACATTGCCTGTGGTACTAACAACATATCTGGTATAATTTGGAAAACTGCTGGCCAGCTTGCTGATCCACTGGCTGTTATATTTTAAAAAATACTTCATCACAGATGTTTTCGGAGTCAGGTTCAAACAAGCCAATATAATACCAATTATCAAGGCTGGTGATGAATATGCCGTCAGCAATTGCCACCCGGTTGCACTATTACCTTTATTCTCCAAGTTGTTTGAAAGTATCTACACAACCAGATCTACCCATTGGTGGAAGGTCATATCAGTCATACCAGAACAATTGTATATTCATTTTATCTACCCTGATCTACAAACAAAAAATAAAAGGACAAGCCCTTTACACATGCTTGTTTGCCTTTAAAAAAAGCTTACGATTATGTTAATAGATGGATATTAATATACAAACATCATCAGCGTGGAAATGGAGGTAACTTTAGGAAAAATTGTCTGCTTGTTTTAAAAAGCAAACTGCAGGATTAGATAGAAAAATTACATAAGTTAAGAAAATTCAGTCGGATTATGGAGTCCTGCAAGGCGGTGTTATAAGTCCTAAATTATTTACCGAATACCTAAGTGACCTTCTTGGATTTTTTTTAATAACACATATAGTAAAATTCTTAGGGAGCTACTACTTGTATACTTGATGGTCCGGTTCTCAGCTCAGATAGCCCAGAAGGCCTACAGAAACAGACAGATGGGCCACATGAATTTTGTAAAAAAAAACAAAAAAAAACAAACATTTTCTGGTACATCTCTCTAAAACAAAAGTGTTTGTATTTAATAAAAGAATCTCCAAAGACAAATTGTATTATAATAATACTGAAACTGAGATAGCTGAACAAAGCCAATATTTAGGTGTCTGGTTTAATACAAGAAATTTTTATTACCTGGGCACTGCACAAACATATTTAGTTGAACAGGCTAACAGAGCAGTGTATACAAATTAGCAGGTCCAGTGGTGGGAAAACTACGCCCCCCCATTGGCTATAGAGATGTTTGCATCTCAAATATTACCAGTACTCGAATATGGTTCCAAATTCTGGACACGTGGTAAACCAATGGATGATATTGAGAAGCGTAAGCTAAAATGTTTGAAAGGAACACCTATGTTAGGTCACAAACAAACACTGAAGCAGTTTAGCTGAAACAGGGAAGTTTTCCCAACATATAAGACAACAATTGAACGCAGTAAAATTCTGGGTCAAAATACTGCAACTCCCCTCAACTAATCCAGTCAAACAAGCTTATGATACACTCTTTAAATTAGACAAACTCAGACAACGAAACCGATGCGCAAACATTAGAAGATTGATTGATAAATTAGGCTTTGAATATGTTTGGGAACAAGAAAACACTGAAAATCATAACTCTCTCTCTTAAATATGATCCAGGAAAAGCTAGAAAACACTTTTATGAATAAATGCATGAGAAAAATCCAGGAACAAGGTGAATGTGGTAAATTATGTACCTACAGGTCCTCTGAAACCCAATTTCTGAAAGAAGCTTGTCTAAGTGCAATTAAAGATCAACGATATAGGACAGTAGTGTCTAGATTTCGCATAAACTCACACAATTTGGCAGTTGAAACCGGGAGACATGCAAAACCAAAAAATACCACTTGAGGACCGTAAGCGTAGTAAATGTTATATGAAGTGTGTGGAAGACGTATACATTTTTAATATGCTGTATGCAAACAACAGGCAATCTTTTTTGATCAAATAGAACTACACATTGAAAATTTTATCTGTCCTCTCACTGCAGCAACAAATTTATGGCAATTATGGAAAATTGTGACCCTCACTGTCTTCACCAACTAGGCAAATATATCCACTAAGGTTTTTATGTACATTCTGAAGAATAAGTATGTTTAAAGTCTACTTTGTGGGTAGCGACAGGCATTTTTAAAGTCTACTTTGTGGGTAGCGACAGGCATTTTTAAAGTCTACTTTGTGGGTAGCCATAGGCATCTCTCTGGCAGATGAAGAGGACGCATTTCTGATACTTAGACCTGATTTCTGACAAGCCTCAATGTGTCACATGTTGTATATACAGAAACTGCAGACATGTACTGAAGTATGTACGCCATGAGAGAAATCACTGAATATTCAATTACTGTAGCTAGTTTTGTTTTCCTTTTTTTTGATCTCATGCACATAGTTAATCGCCAGTGACTTTTTATTCAGCACTGGAGAGACAATCACTTTAGCTTTATAACAGTGGCTCATAAGCACATACATGGTCATGTATTTCTGTCTGGTGCTGCGTTGTATGTGTGCAAGGCGCCCATATGCATGACATGATTAGTAACTTACATCTTCTGTGGTGCTATTCTACACTGCTCTCAATATGGAGCCAATACATCATGTGTTGTTTGATCTCATCTACATTTTGCCTTAAGCATAATTGTATGTAGAAAATAACTGCACATTTTATGTTGTGAGTACCTGTGATGACTTGTAGACAGTTAAGTTTTTTTTTTACCACTTTTTGTATTCAGTCTATGAACTTTTTATATGCTACACTCGTATGTATGTAGAACAAACAGTTCAGTAATGACCTGTTGTCTTCTTCAATAAAATTTTACTTTCTTACTTCGTGAATTTCAACACGGATGGGTTAGAGGGCGATCAACGGCTATTAACTAATTTAGCGTCATTTGTTGTTGTTTTGTCCAAATCCATAGATTCAAAGAAGGAAGCTGACTATATACATACATACATACATATATATATATATATATATATATATATATATATATATATATATATATATGTATGTATGATGTATGTATATATATATATATATATATATATATATATATATATTTATATATTTATTTTTATATATATTGACTGCGCTTAAGCGTTTGATACGGCAAACAATTAGCTTTCGCTGCACAAACTCCATGCTTATTGTTCTCGCAAAACCCTACCTTACCCCTAAAACAGCAGGCGATGTGTTACATTCAATTGTTGACATCTCGCCATTTTCATGTTTCTCGGTCTTCTGAGGTATGTAGTATATGTAAACCACCTACCGACTGTTCTACAGCACAGCCAGATTAGTATTATGCAGATGATCGAAGGTTTTTTTCGTGAAATGACTTTTATGAATGACTGTTTTCTATTGCAGGACGATTTGATGAGAGTGTGGTGGTGGTGTGAATTATGGAAACCGTCGATGAACACTGGTAAATGTCATGCTGTATATTTCACTAATGAAGTGTTGGAAAGAATTCATGACATTAAGGACGTTGCTGTCATTCTTACATCGAATCTGAATTTTAAAATCATATAGATGCCATGTGTGCAAAGTCTTTTAGAATGCTTGGACTCACAAAAATATCATGAAGTTTTTTTTCTTCGGTGAGCGGCCTGAAGTCTCAACATATCACAAGAAAGGAGGAGACAAGTATTGTTCTGTTGTGTGGTCTCCTGAATGTCAATATTTGTCTTACCGTACAGATAACATTTAGAATCTGTTTATTGCAATGGAGTAGGATACGGACAAGTGTGCATGATGTTTAATTTACTCAAGTTAGGTAACGGGAGAAAGGTTTTAGATCTGATGTTTATACAGGGTATAAGGTAGGTACCATTGATCGTATCTACTGGCTTAAGTTCTATTGTATGCTTCTCAATGGCATTCCAGAAACATTCCTCTGTTTTTAATTCCTTTATCTCGAATCCATGTCAGGAAATTTTGCTTCCTCCCAAGAGCATTCAGGGCATTTAATGGTGTGCTCAACTTAGAGATCTTCTCCTCGCCTGTCAGTTTTAAAACACAGGTGGCCAGGCTCTTTAACTGTTGATACTAGTATGGCGACACTCTTTACATTTTAAAATATTCATTACGTTTTTATTTATAATTCTATATGTACTTGTCTGTATATAAAGGTTTATTGGGCCTGTGATTAGGCCTGTGCCCGTTGACCCAGGCATCAAATAGATAGATAGATAGATAGATAGATAGATAGATAGGTAGATAGATAGATAGATGGATAGATAGACAGGTAGATAGGTAGATAGATAGATAGATAGATAGATAGATAGATAGATAGATAGATAGATAGATAGATAGATAGATAGATAGATAGATAGATAGATAGATAGATAGATAGATAGATAGATAGATAGATAGATAGATAGATAGATAGATAGATAGATAGATAGATAGATAGATAGATAGATAGATAGATAGATAGATAAAAAGTAAATTATTTTTCCTGCATAATTATAAATGTTTTCAACATAAAGTTAAAACTCCTCACATGCGTCATCTTGCCCCGCTCTCCCCTAGATGCTGTGTAAGCATTGCAGCTTCGAGAATTGTCAGCACGTGCCAATAGTAGCAAATAATCGCTCATGTTTAACACTGCCAAGTCCATTAGGCTTTTTTGAAGCACAAAACAGAATCATATTGTTATCATACTTCTGTTGATTGGAAGCTCTATTTTCCCATAGGAACCTGAGAACACATCCCCTCAGCAATATCCAAAGCCTATTATAATAACATTTTATCGAAATTACAACTGTAATAGGATACATTTACTTGCTTCAGCTGGATGCGTTGACAGTCACGGTGATGCTTTCTAAGAAGTGAGGGCTAGGCAAACCCAACTTGCAGTGCTGAATGTGCCGACAAATGTATACATCACTTGCACGGGACAAACCAAGGGATCCACTTATGTTAACGCAACCATTGCAACGGGTTTCGGTTAAAAATGGAACCTGGCATTTGGTTTGCATGGTGCCTGTTGAAGCAGGTGTTGATTGTACTCAATCAAAACTGGTTGCGTGGACAGCAATGAAGTAACCAGTCACAGATCTAGTCCGGCCTCAAAATGGAAGACAATAGGTTGGTTCTCTTTACTAAATAGAAAGCGATGGATGCAGCAAGATAAAACAAAACTGGTTGCACAGGACAGTAGTAGAACCAGTGATAAATCTAGTTCTGCCTCAAACAAATGGAAGTGACTTGGTGGGTCCACCTTAGTTAAAACAAGGCGAAGGATGATGCAAAAATAAAAACATTGCTATGATCTATCAATTTGTATCCATAGTTCTGCAAAACGTTTGGAACTATTATAAGGGTATATAGGCTACACAGTATTTAATATAAAGAGACTCTCCATTTTTAGTAAGATTAAAAAGAAAAGGGATGGATTAGCTGGATGAAGTAAACACGGTGGGGTGTTTCATTAAAATATTGCACTTTTCCTCAGGATGGCTGATTATAAATGTGTCACAAACATTTGTAAGCAAAGAGTGTTGCTCAACCTGTGGTACAGTTGACATTTTCTCTCTATGGTTGGACCATGAAATAAAATAGGTAATACCCACGCCTTCAGTGCGTCATAAGAATAGCAAATGCTGTGCTATCGGCTCGCCTTGCCAATCTTATGACACATATCATTCTAGGGTAAGATCTATTATATACAGGGTATTACAGGTTAGATACAGGGCATTACAGGTTATATACAGGGTATTACAGGTTAGATACAGGGTATTACAGGTTATATACAGGGTATTACAGGTTAGATACAGGGTATTACAGGTTCGATATAGGGTATTACAGGTTAGATACAGGGTATTACAAATATTTACATTGTACTACAAGTTATACACATGGTATTGCAAGGTCATTTGGTGTCAATACGCACGAAAATCTCACTGCCTGCCTCTGGTATATGGTTTTGTTACTGGCGTGTAGGGCAGATTTTATTCGCTTAAAAACACACGTTTGCAATTGATTAGCATGTTAGCACGTTGCAAGGATATAATTGTTTAACCAGATGGTATGAAACATATTTCTGACATGGAATTATGACAATACCCACTGCAAACTGGGTTCAAAATTACGTTGACACATACAATGTACAGAAAGTATATTGTCCATTGCATTCGATAAATCATTTTGAATATGCCTAGGAATATAACATATAACATAGTCTGTCTAGTAAAATGCGAGTTCACACTCACTTTGTGGAATCGGAATAATGAGAAAGAAAAACCAAGCTACTAATTCAATGCCTGGTAATTTTGGCGAAGTGATGATGGTGCTTAATAAAATAGTAAAACTACAAATGTTGGTAAAGGGTCATGTGGCAACAAAGTTTGTATCATAGGCCAAAAATGTAAGTTCCGTGCATGGTTATCTATTTGGTGGAATTAATATGAATTAATTTACGATCTTTGCGATAAAATATTGCAGACTTGCATACATAGCAAATTTTCATTTGTCTCAATCATTCGATGCCTTTAAGCATCACGGTACATTTATTAACATAATGGTACATTTATTAGCATAATGGTACATTTATTAGCATAATGGTACATTTATTAGCATAATGGTACATTTATTAGCATAATGGTACATTTATTAGCATAATGGTACATTTATTAGCATAATGGTGCATTTATTTTTCTACATGCAAAACCACAAGCCCTTTATTTCCTCTGCCGGCTAGAGCCCTCCAACAGCATTCTGTTCAAAAAATGGAGTAAAACTTTCAAAAATGATTATCCATACGATGTAACACTACCAATAGGACCATCAAAATATCAAATATAGCTAGAGTGACTCTGTAGAACTTAATGTCCTGCAGCCACTTTGTGATGTTTAATGAAATTGCAAAAGCATTGGTAACAGAGCAAGTAATGATCAACACCACGATGACAGTTCTAGCTATAGTTTACTCTATCAGTCTATGGCACATGACACATTCTTGCTCGCAAGTCACTCTACAAGTCGCTCTTCCTGACAGCATACAACATAATTCATTTCTATCGGTCAGCACCGTTTTCAGCCTCCTTACATGGTACATGGTACTTTTTTCATCGGAGTTTTGACAGTGGCAATCTTTACCCTCTTCCCGAGTCAGGCTACTTTCCGCTCTCGCAATATCATCATTTTTGCTTTTCTTTATGCAGTTTACAGGCTCAGCAAGTAGTGCAAAGCCGCCCTGAGCATGAAAAAAAAAAAAAAAAAACAAAAAACAAACGAACAAAAAAAACAAAAAAACGAAAAAACAAACAAACAAAAAACAACAAAACAAAAACAAAAACACCCCCCCCCCCAGAAAAATACCCCCGGCAACCGCCCCCCAAACTCATCCCCCAAAACACCCCCTTGAATATAACCCCCCCCCCCCCAAGCCATGGAAAAACAGCGAGCTTCTAAGACTTCTATCCTATGGTAAACAATAAAACAACTGACCCTCAATGTAGCAGGACTGAATGAGAAGCAGAAAAGGAATGATGTTTTTATAGTTGATGAGTTGCAACTAATGCTGACACAGTGGTCCTGGAAAAGGTCCACATTAACCAGAAAGAGATGTATGCATGATGTTGGCAGTGAAATAGGGAACTTTACCGGGATATCATGACCCCTAAAAGCAGAGGTGAGGGTGTACTGTTCAGATAGAGACTTAGATACAAGAACAAGGAGATTTATACAAGGAAAAAAGGTAAATGTCTGATCGTAGATGGAGATTCTGACAACGTATAATTGACTTGATCAGAAAACTACAGGTTGGCTTGTAAATCGTAATTGGGGAAGATTCTAATCATGTATTAAATTTAAAACTGGACAGACCACCATGTGTTATGACTGGACATGAAAATTTAATCAAATTTATTTGGAATGTCATCATCGATAGCTTGGTACAAGTGTGTCTTGAAATTTTCTGCCGTAATTCACTCATGGACGCTCAGAAAAGGAAATCCGAACACTTTATAAAAAAAAGCAGGTCCAAGAGGAAATTTAACTAATTGGATATCAATATTGCTGCTATGCGTTGACAATACAAGGCTGGCAAAAAGTTTGATTGATCGGTTAAAACAGCATTTAGTTACGTTGATACACAAAGACCGGAACGTATGTATAAAAAGACACAATATTCTTAATACAACTACTCAAACAAGAGAGAGAGACACACACTCACACAATTGAATAAAGCGAAAAAGAGAACAAACAGGCACTAATGTTCCTAGATCAACAATAGGCTTTTGACCATGTTGAGTGCGCATATGCTAATTTGATTCTTAGTCAAGGATAAATATAAAGGTAAAGTTTAGTTTTAAAATCAACAGGATTAGCGCCATTTAACTGTACAGTTGAAACGTAGATTGTTCATCATTATCAATTCACGAAGCCAATAATAAATTAGGTCTTGGCTTTAGGATAAAAAGATTGGACTAGTAGTACAGAAATATGTGCAAAACCAAAGTCACAATGTGGCATACGCATGCTCAATGTTAAAGCATTGACACAAGCCACACATGTCTGCTTCTTAAATAATTGTTAAATGACAAGAATGGGAGGTGAAAATATACAAATGTTGCTTACAAAAATTCAGACGATGACTACGGAGAAAATATGTTTCTATTTAAATTTTGAATAAAAGAGTTATCAAATTTTCAGATTCCTGACTTTTACAAAGGAATTGTTTCAAATTGGCATTAGTACAAAATTAAGAAACGGGATTACACGCAGGAATGGTAAACAATGCGTTACTCTACGACATATCTGTGACGAGCAGAAATAAAGTGCTATCTTTTCCAAATTTGTCAAAAGTGGATTTCAAAAAGTGTTTTATATACAGGGACACAATAGGTGGAGTGACTAATACAAACAACATGGGACTTAGTAAAACCGAGGAATACACACGGCTTAAATTCATTTACATAGTAAAATAAAAGATGGCGAAAGGGGGAATTAATGTATCTTAAGAGGTTATGGAGTAAAAATTACACAGCTGTTCGATAGGATAAAAATATCTCATATTTGTTGAAGAAGGGTTTATGGGTGCATTATGACAACAATAATTGACACTTTGTACTAATGCATTTGTGTAAGACGTTTTGTAATAATTGACACTTTGTACTAATGCTATGTCTAAGGCGTTTTGTAATAACTGACAGTTTGCAGTAATGCTATATGTAAGGCGTTTTGTAATAATGGACGCTTTATACTAATGCATATGTGTAAGGCGTTTTGGAATAATTGACACTTTGTACTAATGCTATGTGTAACCCGTATTGTAATAATTGACAGTTTGTACTAATGCTATGTGTAAGGCGTTTTGTAATAACTGACAGTTTGTAGTAATGCTATATGTAAGGCGTTTTGTATTAATGGACGCTTTATACTAGTGCATATGTGTAAGGCGTTTTGTTATAATTGACACTTTGTACTAATGCTATTTGTTACCCGTTTTGTAATAATTGACAGCTTGTACTAATGCTATATGTAAGGCGTTTTGTAATAATTGACACTTTGTACTAATGCATATGTGTAAGGCGTTTTGTAATAAATGACACTTTGTACTAATGTTATGTGTAAGGCGTTTTGTAATAATTGACACTTTGTACTAATACTATGTGTAAGGCGTTTTGTAATAATTGGCACTTTTCACTAATGCTATGTGTAAGGTGTTTTGGAATAATTGACACTTTGTACTAATGCTTTGTGTAAGGCGTTTTGTAGTAATTGACACTTTGTACTAATGTCATGTGTAAGGCGTTTTGTAATAATTGACACTTTATACTAATGCTATGTGTAAGGCGCTTTTGAATAATGGACACTTTGTACTAATGCTATGTGTAAGGCGTTTTGTAATAATTGAAACTTTGTACTAATGCTATTTATTTGGCGTTTTGTAATTGCTGACAAATAAATGCTTTGGGGAAAACACATTTATTGCAACTTTTGACAACTGTCGATTTGGTCAGAGCTGACAAAACGATGCTAGACTCATACTCTTTGTAAACTGATTTTTCACTTCAGTAACAGCGTTGCTACTGAGCCTAAACTGTGTGTATAGTAATTCAGTTCAACAGCTTGTGTTGGTGCGCTTTGGGCGCATTATATCCAAAGTATGCCAAGGAAAGCTGTTGACTCAGCCATAATTTTCTGCAGCAGAGTTAAGGGCTTAAGGTCGTTTTTCTGTCATTTGAGAGGGAAATAGTCACATCAGCGATATGGGCACAGTCTACAAAGCACGTGCTTCATGTTACGCTCTGATCATTCCTGTCAATTACGAGAGAGAGAATCGATGTATGTATGTATGTATGTATGTATGTATGTATTTATGTATGTATGAGTGTGTATGTATGTATGTATGTATGTATGTATGTATGTATGTATGTGTGTATGTATTTATGTATGAGTGTGTATGTATGTGTGTGTGTGTGTGTGTGTATACCGGGGATTTGGTGCAGTTGGTATGTGAGTTTCCCATTTTCGGCTAGGTGATTGGGGCCACAGGTTGCTGGTTCGAGACCAAGCCGTTCCGTGTTCACAAAACGTAATATATTTTACTGTCCTTTGGTGCTGGTGGACTTACATATGCACAGTCCCTGATTTGGGATAACTTCGAATGCAGCACTTGTACTGGATAAATAACAATGAACTGGGCCGTGTCGATTATGGCAGGTACGCAGACCGACCTCCATTGAACCATTCTTTTAAGAATGGAGATTTGGTGCAGTTGGTACGTGTGTTTCCCATTTTCGGCTAGGTGATTGATGCCGAAGGTTGCCGGTTCGAGACACGGCCATTCCATGGTCACAAAACATAATGCATAAATGTTGCTCCTTTGATGCTGGTGGACTTACATATGTACAGACTCCGATCAGGGACAACTCCGAATACCGTACTTGTACTGGATAAATTATAATGAACTGGGCTGTGTCGATTATGGCATTCACGCATACCGGCCTCCATTGAACCATTCTCAAACATGGGGATTTGGTGTAGTTGGTAGGTGTGTTTTCCATCTTGGGCTAGGTGCCCAAGGTTGCTGGTTCGAGCCCCAGCGGCTTCCGTGGTCACAAAACATAATATATATATATATATATATATATATATATATATATATATATATATATATATATATATATATATATATATATATATATATATATATATATATAGTTTTTTTTTTGTCTTTTTTGTTTTTAGACTATGTTCAGTAACAAGACATATTCAGGTTTTGAAAACAAACAGTCGTTTTCGAAGCAGAAGAAGGAAACCTTCGAAGTCCCTAAAAAAAAAAAAAAAAAAAAAAAAAAAAAAAAACAAAACAAAAAAAAAAAAAAAAAAAAAAAAAAAAAGAAACCCCCCAACCCCCGACCTCCCCCCACAACTCTTAGATCCCCGGCCACCACAGCATGATTTACACATGGAGGGGGGGAGGGGTACTAAAAATAAACTCAGAAACAGACACTTGTAGTTATTTTTTTTAAGTAAGTAAATAATTCTTTTATTGACTGTAAAGGTCACGAGTGACCTATTTGTCACATAAATTCACAATACATGAGATATTAACAGGAGATATGTACAATTTTAGCATGGAGACATAAGATGCTGTGGCGTATGATCCTATATTCTAGGTAGATTTTGAAGTAAAACTACAACTAAGTAAATTGCATTGCACCACAGATACAGATACATTTGAACAACAATTTCCCCAAATTAAGCAAAACACTGGTTTGTGCGGTTTCACGACACTGCAAAATAATAAATTTGTCATCGGGTGACATTGAATTAATAACAGTGCCTCTACATTCAAGAGTTGAGATGATATCCTTGAAGATGGCACCAAGGAGAGTGTGGCATTGTCACAGTTTGGTACCTGTTACACTGCATGGATACCAAATTCACTAATATCATCCCAACAGTTATATATTTAAATGTACAGGTACAAAAAGGACACCAGCACCACAATTTATATGGGTGCTCACTGTTGGCCAACAAGAACCTGGTGAACACTCGCGCCAGCGATAATACAAAAATGATACATACCTAAAGAAATATGAGCATTGATCAACCTTATGCTATCAGGTTAACAGGTCACTTGATGGACACTCGTCATATTACTTATATGGCATGTAGCATATGTAGGTAAACATGTGTAGGTGACCTGGTGTCACCTGTGCATAATTTAAAACATGATATTCAAATGGTAATTGGCATGGTAATTACATACATACACATACATAAATGTATATACAATAAACTTAAGTATAGTTGAGAATGAACAAAGTATATATTGCATAATTTTACGCTTTCAGGCTAGCAGTGTTTGTGCTTACATACATTTCTGTAAAAACTTCCCGAGTGCATTTGTAACATGGGGCTCACGGTTCGACATAATAATGATAAATTTATCGTTTGTTTCCATATTGTCGAATTGTGTATTGTGCGTTCTGACCACTCTAAACAAATCATTCCTAAGAATTTCATGACTAGGGCAATTGATTAAAAACTTAACTTTGTCTTCAACGGAGTTTAGATTGCATTTTTGGCATATGCGTGATGATATTGGTGTTTTAGGCTTAATGTGTGTGCCTAGTTCTACCTGCAAATTATGAGAGCTCAGCCTAAACCTAGATATATGCTTTAAATACGTAGTGCTCTTAACGTTAAGTAGGTAGGGGTCCATAGAGAACGAGTTCTTGAATGTCTTGTACGTGCGGCGTTTTTGTTCTGGACCAATAGCCAGGAGCCGTTGTTCAAGGGAAGATTTATATTTAGTGTACAGTCTTTCTTTAAACTCTTTCAGAAATGCATCTCCACAATTCACAGTTTGCGACACCCAGAGGTCATGCATACGTGTATACTCTAGAATCTTTTCTATAGTGCTACACCAATTTATTTTGCCATTTCTAGCTAGTTGTAAGAGGGAGAGGTATGCTTGTTTTACAACGGAGTCGTTCTCTAGATTTAGAATGTGTACCCAATTTAACAGCTCGTAGCTGTGTCTCACATGCAGAGGAAAGCGCCCTGTTTCTACATATATACCTAATATTGGTGTTTGGCTCCTGACGCCCAGCATTTGTTTTAGGTAATTTGTTTGAATATTTTCAATTACCTAATTTCTTCTTTGATTTTGTTATCTGTGAGACATATTCCATTGTATCAATCTACGTCATCAAAGAGAAATGTTTTTAAGTCATAACCGATATTATAGGAATGAACGTCGCCAAATGGGAAGGCCTGGGCGAAAAGAAGAGAATGGACGCTCTCTACATATGCCATCATGCGCAACAGTGCTTTACGGCAACTACGTTGAGAACATGAAGACCAGGAGTTCCAAAGTCGCCACGTTCATTTCTGATATTTACATTTAGAAAAATTATTAGATCGTGCAAAATTTTATCGGAAAAGATGATTTTTTTCCCACTTGTCGGACACTCATAAGTCCACAGCAGTCTTTCCAGAGAGAAACCCTACTCCGGGCCTGAGGCATGGGCTGGCATGCTCCACACGATGCCAGTGTAATCAGAAGACCCGGACTACCTCTTCATGGGGGTATGAAGTGCATTCCTTTCTCTATACTTGTAATGTTATACATTAGGCCCATTATACCGAAAGTATATATATATATACATACATAAATGCGACTTGCGCTATCATTGATAACGGAAAGAGAGAAAAAAAGACTAAAAACAAAGCCTCGGTACCTATTCATCATGAAGTGGACGCCTAACTGTGTAATTGTTACATGCACGGACTTTTGCATCAAGACAGACTATATTCTAGCCATGTGTTGACATAAATACTTACATGCGCATATCAGATAGACTTTAGATACTTCCAATTATTCTTATATGCTTATATAGTCATTCCTCGGGCTCACCAACGTTGTGGGGACCCGTGGCAGCGGCAGACGTGCGCAATACGTCGCCACGTGACCTGCTAACATTAATGTTCTATCAACTTAATTTACTGTTGGCAACATTTGCTCATTTGTGATTTTGATACCTCTGTATGATGTATTCTAGAATAAATAGCCTTCAACGGTAAAGGCAAAATCTAAAGTACTTCAAAGTTTGTGCCACTTTGTGAACCAAGCGCAGTTTAAGAGACAATCTTTTGTAGTACGTGCACTAGATGTGAAAAGGTTATCCTCATGGCAGCCAGGTGATGTTATATTAAAAGACTACATTGAACGAGTTAAATGTGTTTTATATACATGGAACATTTTTCATGAAAAAGTAAAAAAAAAAAAAAAAAAAAAAAAAAAAAAGAAGTCAAATATACCATAAAAACATCTTGATGGTGACTGTAAGATGAGATTCATAAATGTTATCTTTAACAAGTGTGATTGTTTTGCTGCCTCAGGAACACTGGCTGCTCTAGTCAGAGTTACACCAGTGCCAGCTGATCTATGCTAATGCTAATATTGTTATTTGTGGTAAAATGCTATGGATCCCAGTGTTTTAAGTATACAGCATTGCTATTTAATATATGGCTTTTCCCCTGGTAATATGCTAGATGGAACAATTATATTCATAACTAAGAATGAACGACAAAGTTTAAACAACTTTGATTAATTTAGAGGTATTTATCTGTAAAGTGTTTTTGTTAGGTACTTGATTTAGTCATTTTAAATAGACAAAGGTACAAATCAATGACATCAAATTTATAATTTGGGTTTTCAAAGGTCTGTCAACTGTCGTGACTACTGCAGTAATCTGTGAAACTATTGATTATTATGTAAAAGGAGGTGGAATGGTTTATAGCTTGACACCAGATGCCCGAAAGCTTTTGACCGTATGTAATTTGGTAAGCTGCTAAGCTGATTCCAGTCTTGGAATATCAATTTCGGACTTTCCCCCCACAGGTGGACCACTGTGCTCAGTGATTTTCTCACCTCCAATGCCTAGAGAAAGCCCCTTTGCTGGGGTAAGACTACTTGATTGTATAGTTTGAACATAGGCACTTGTCACAGAGCAAGGCTTACATGGTGAAATAACATGAATATCTCAGCTGAACAAGTTTAGGTATGGAAGGTAAATGACTTCTAAACTATTAATGAAACCTTTCATAAAATGTTAAACTTGTAACAATAGGTTAAGACTATTTAGGACAGTAATGCTTGCCTAATCAGTGAAGTGTCTGCCATAACTGAAACAATGGCGTTTTGCCCTTTAAACAGCACACTTAATTGTATGAATGATTATATCCCACAGAGCCATATGATGTCGCATCGTGAGCACATGCTGCAAAAATGTACTCAGTTAAAAGGTTTCACAAACTACTCTGCTGATTAACCCCACAGGTGACAGAAACCAATTGACACCTATGCATGTGTGGTGGTCAGTACACAGATACTGTATGAGGGTCTCATTAATTTTGCCTGTAATAAGTTTCTAACATCTTCAAATTAAAAATTCCTTGTACATTACCGATATTGACATGCACACTAATAAACATTTTTACAATTTATGTTAATGTTGCTATAATTGACCTCAAATTTACTTTCAAGATTGGTACTTTTAATATGCATTACCCTATGCCCACAAGTGTCCAACCCCGCGATGCCCTCCCACGTCAGCTGGAGGAGAGAAAATTCTAAGCTTTGCTGGTTGTGTAAAAGGAGTCAATTCTGTATTTGTTCGTATGCTTTGCGATATGTATATAGATCAGAGGATAGGAGTTTCCTTTAATAAGTCATATTCAGAGTTTTTTCAGATGTCAAATGGAGTAAAACTAGGTGGGGTCTAGCTGTTTTTGCATATGTGTAAATGGATTGCTTACAAGACTTTGGTTGCACTGTCGGTGATAAATACCTAGGTGGAGTGTCATATGGAGCAAACGTACTGGTCCCTTCTCACTGTCGGTGATATATACCTAGGTGGAGTGGAGTGTCATATGGAGCAAACGTACTGGTACCTTCTCACTGTCGGTGATAAATACCTAGGTGGAGTGTCATCTGGAGCAAACGTACTGGTACCTTCTCACTGTCGGTGATAAATACCTAGATGGAGTGTCATATGGAGCAAAAGTACTGGTACCTTCTCAATGTCGGTGATAAATACCTAGGTGGAGTGTCATATGGAGCAAACTGGTCCCTTCTCAAAGGGCACCAGATAGCAGGATTTCTATTGGTGAAAATTGTGCCAACGATTGCCATATTAAATTTAATGGTTCTAACAGTAAACTCATGTTTTTTGGCAATACTCAGCATCACAGACCTAAAGTTATGGTTGCTAGAGAAGAGGCCATTATAGTGGATGAAATAATATATATAGGTCGTTGCATTAGCTGCAAAAGAAAAGTGATGCTTTGATAAGACATATTATACAGGATTTTAATGGTTAATAGTTTTCTAGGTGATTTGGTAAAATGTCCTGAGAACTTCAGATTTTTTTTTGAAAAGTATTGTACAGGTGTTTGTGAATCCAAATTGTGTCGATTGTTTGATGAGCACATTCTGAATAATTTGCATGTACATTAGAGAAAATCCAGCATTCGTATTTGGGGATTGCCCTGTAATGCTCATTGTAGACTTTATTTATCTGGTCTGTTGCCTTCTGATGTTATAATGCATATATATATTTTTTTAAATTCCTATTTAATGCTGTGAACAGCAAGAACCAAATTGCAATTTTCACTCTTATTATTGCTATAACTGAGAATGGTATTTTAGGTAGAGCTATCAGACAAATATTGTGCAAACTTAATAGTAATAAGAATTTTTTCAATACTTCTTGGTCAAAATACAAGAAAAATTATTTGTGATAATCAGAGTGAGTCTTTTAGTGAAGAGGAATTGAGGGTTGGTGCACTGATCCGAGAACTGGTCTGTATAACAGATTCTCTTTTCCCATGCCTGAGCAGAAATGAGTGTCAGCACATTATTGATTATCTGACCATAACGTAATTTTTAAAAATTTTTCCCACAAGCTTTTTAAAAATTTATTTTCTTATCCTCCTGCTTCATGGTATATATATATATATATATATATATGTATATATATATATATATATATATATATATATATATATATATATATATATATATATATATATATATATATATACACTTGTGCATCTTAGGTACTCATTGTTTATACTTTTATGCATGAACAAATAGATTATTATTATTATTATTATTATTATTATTATTATTATTATTATTATTATTATTATTATTATTATATACAGAGGTAACCTTCAAAAATACGCTAGAAATGGGTATCAATGTAACAAATAGGTCTCGGAAATAAAGACCAACCGCAACACTTTAATGACCGCAATAATTGTCAAAAAGATAAGGACACATGTGTATGTTTGTTTGTATATATGTAGGTATGTACGTGTACGAGGGGGTTATGATGGTGATGACGACGACGACAGTTGAAGCGCTGCCTCAGGATGAAGCTTTATGAAGATCAATTCATTTTGGCTCCCCATGAAATTTGAAGATAATGTGGTTAACAGCTTTGAGATGTCGAAAATAAGTAATTCGAATACATGGCGAATCATAGAAGGTTACCCATATTGCAATCTGAGTTGATCTGCCCTGTAAGCTGATTCAACGTGTAAGCTGATCCATATTGTAAACTAACGATCATGTGACCTGATTGGTCCAACAATCTTATCCATCTTGTAAAGTGTACCGTCCAATAATCTGATCCATCTTTGAGGTTGATCCGTCCAACAATCTGATCCATCTTAGAAGCTAATCCATCCAATTATCTTATCCATCTCGTAAGTTGATCCCCTAAAAATATGATCCTTCTTGTGAGGTGATCCGTTCAAAAATTTGAGCCAACTTCCGTGTTGATCCGTCCAAAAGTCTCGTTTATCTTGTTAGCTAATAATCTGATCCGTCTTGTAAGCTAATTCACTAAATAATCTGATACATCTTTTAAGCTGATACGTCCAATAATCTTACCCATCTGGTAAGCTGATCTGACGTACAAGATGATTCATTCCGTAAGCTACTACATCTTGTGGGCCGATAAAAAGGTACTAACCTATTGGGAATAAATCGACGAGAGAAAAATAGTATTTACAAAAAAGAAATAAAACAGGTTAGCGTCGAGCACATAAAATATACATAGTTTACATAGACACAGCAAAATGTATGACATAACTCGAATATAAATTATTGAAATGAACATACTACAACTCGAATATAAATTATTGAAATGAACATACTACAAAAAGAGTTAATTTAATTTCTCCGTACAATATGATGCAATACAATAATAATAATAATAATAATAATAATAATAATAATAATAATAATAATAATAATAATAATAACAATAACAAAACAACAACAACAACAACAACAACAATAATAATAATAATAATAATAATAATAATAATAATAATAATAATAATAATATATCATTTGGATCCAAGAAAACCGACCAAATCAGACAGGTTTACTGAAAGTATGTTAGGCTGGCACAAAGTCTATTTGCAATGAGCCTGGCAAAATGCACATGTAGAAGGCACTATGGTGGATTGTTTGCAATGGTCAGGGAACAAAAATGCCTACAGGGCAAAGCACACAATGGGTGATGGAGGTCAAGTTAATATAAACACTCCAGTTTCATCAATTTTCTGAACTCGTGCAAGCGCCGTAGTTGTATGTGTAGGTCGCAAACTTGTATACCTAACGGGTATATATGTTTAAGCAGTTATCTTCCATTATGTTTTTTTTTCAAGATGATGTATCATAGATTATTATATGGTAAGTAATAATAGAATGGTTTATTGGGTTGGTCTGATTCAAAGAACAACACACTGGGTGGCGACTAGTATTTAAAGAAGCAGCTGTGAGGGATAATTGGATACAAGAAACATCGTCCCTGAAGTTACCAAGGATCAACACACAGAGCCAGGTAAGAATAACTTTTTCTTGGTTTGTAAACTATTTCTATATTGTATAAAACCATCTTCTTTTGGTCTAAATTGTAAGTTTAAATATATTCCTATTTTGGAAAAAAAAAGAACTTGCGGCAAGTGACATTACTTTGTAGGCGGGACAATGCATTTCCATCTGGAAACCCACATCGCATGGGGTTATGTTCATTGCCAGAAAGATTTTGTCAGATCAATGAGTTTTACCATAATACTGGCCCCATGATGTTGATCATGTGAACAATGACACTCAATCCTATAATGGCGGCATAATTGTTGATTTACGCTGGTATAATCTGTGCTTTGTCTTTTGCTTTTCACTATTCAACTGATCACAATGCTTCCTGTTTCTTAGTTCCTGAGCCAAAGCCTTTTGATTTCAACAAAAACTGTGTGCCAAATATTCTTTATCGTTTTGAGAAGGTGTATCCTTTGGGGCCACAAAGTCAAATTGTTTTTATCATTGTGGTCATGGTGATCTTCAATTGTTTATGAATTTTGGGGAAGGTCGTATGCAAGACAGTTAAAACGAATATTTAATTATTTCGAAATGCGTGTCTATTATCTTGAAGATCGATTTAATTTGCAAATGTTTGCTCGAGAACAAGTAACAGTTTGTGAAAAGTGAAAATGGTCATATGCATATTGCGAAATGTGAGAACTGGGGAATGGCTAGAACTGAATAAGAAGCTTATGCGTCTTATTTGTGGCACAAATGTCACTCATGTCACTCATGTCTAATTTGCTTGCTATATTCGTTGCCTCCACAGCAGAACAACTTCCAAGATGCATGGTTCTGCTTTGGAGACAACTATATTCTAGGCCACCAAGTGTCTCACGAACAAACACTCCGATGTATGGAAAAACATTACCCCAGTTACGCATCTTCATGTAGAGGTTCCTGGGTGCAAGTCAAAAAGACAATTGAAGATATGCCCTACACAAAGTTTTTGGATGGTGACATGGACACACGCTCTGACTGATGACTGTAATTATAAGTGTCCGCCAAGATTAAGAGCTCTCCACTCAACTATTCATTGCATTTTATAATGATGACCAGCGGCATCCACTCCACTGTCCCAGATGCAAGGCAATATTGTTTTACTTTATGCATTTTAGCTTTGCCTGCGAAATAAATCTTCAGCACCCAACTTTTATGTTGGACAATTTAGTCGGAAAACCAGTGGAGAGTAGTGGGGCTAAAGATGGGTCCCCCCTGAGGTCACTAGGTCACTTTTTTCAGGTGGCCTGGTCAAAAGATCACAAACATGCATATTTCAGGTCACAGGTCATTTTCTTTCGCTCAATGCTGGGTCTTTTCATAACCATTTATAAGGCGCTTACAATCTGCACATAGAACCATGCACGTTGTACATATGAAAAGCAAACTAGAAAAGAAAGATTTCCTGAAAACCAAATCTGTGTAGGTGTTGAGAAATTTGGATATTTTATTAGTCCCTTTCCAACTAATGTGCTTCTCTCCGCTAGTTCATAGTGTTAGTCACTATACATAATCACATAATCGAATATCTACTTCCAGTCTTATGTCAAAAAAGGAAACGGTTTAGCATTCAATCTCTAACGATTTGTGAAAAAAACTGGGTCTCACTTGTTGAGTGTGTGCACATCGTGATTGTAAGAATAGTCTGAATTGTGAATAATTTTGTCGAAGAGTCTCCTGGCACTTAAAATCATGTATCCTGTCTTCACCTAGTTTTAAAGCTGGTTGTTGGAAGTAATTAGTTTCTGAGAGTGTTATCAGGTCTTTTTAGGTCAAGCCAACGGCCTTCAAATTCATATTTGTGATCATATGTTCATCAGCTGAACTACACCTACAAATACATATATTATGTATAAAATCTTCTCCACCTGCCTTAAGCTTACAGGGGATTGAAGCTTCCAAATGCTGCCAATTAACGCCATTAACTGAAACATTATCACACAAAGAGGATCCCGTCTGACCCACCTCCCTTGAAAGGGCACAATTTTTTCTCTCTATGATCCTTTGCTGACACAAGGACTGTCTAAGTCTGAGACTCTACCCTAATTATTCAATACTTTTAACTCAGATGCAAAATTACAAGGGCTTAAAGCTAAATAAATTTATGAACAAGGCTCAGTGGAAAACCTGCACGCATGCTTGGCGGCTTTAAACTTCTCTGCATAACCACTACCTGCAGGCACACTTAAAGCTGGCTGTGGAAGTAAATAGTTCCTAAAGGATGAGGTTTTTGTAGTACATGTATTTCATGTATTTTCATATTCAGCAACAAGCTTTTAAATTCTACAACTTTGATCACATGTTCATCAGCTGAACTTAAACAGCAAACATATCCATTATGTCTGTATTCTTTCGTATGTGCTTGAATTTTATAGGGAATAAAACTTCAAAAAGCTGCCTATTAGTATAATTGACACAGATTTGTCAACTCTGGCAGTGATCATAAGCTGCAACACCTACCAGACGCACTGGTACATGTCCTGTATGTGATCACAACTGCCTCAGCCACTGTACTTGCTGTGGTCACATTTCGTGAACAGACTAGTCAGGTTAATTGTAAATTTACCTGCATCAAAGACCACCTGCTGTGTATGGCCACTTGTTACGGGGTTTTGGTATGACCGCATGCAGCGGGTACCACTGCATATCAACACAGCAGTCCTTCCGTTGAAGGACCATCCCAAGGGCCGGTCCAAAAGGGGTTTGCACTGCACATGGTCTCTCAATGTAGGGCGGTATAAAATGAAAAAAACAAAACAAAACAAAACAAAAAAACAACCCACTATTCATGATTCAGGTTCCGGTTTGAGACCTTTCGCTTCCTCTACAACACGTGCTACGTGATGTAGTGCCAAATTTTAGCTTGCGGGAGCACAAGTGCTAGGAAATCATTCCAACCGTGCATGAATACCTAGAGACTCTGAAATTACAGTCTGTGTGACGGTGCCTACTACCATTTTTGACGTTTGAAGAGATACTTTCGGCTCACCACTCGTGGGGCCAAATAACGTTACTTCCCGCCATCTACCACTCATTTCCGAGATTCAAGATGGCGTCGGGTGTGTAGCGCAAAGAGGTGTCCAAGCCAAACAAGTAAGCAAGACAATTGTTGATAGCGGGTTATTCTCGGGCTAGTGCGTCATTGCAAAGGGTACTTATTTTGGTTCTACTGTAAAGGACTTTAAAGCCCAAAGACTCTAATGCCAGCTTGTATTCACTGAGCGTAGTAGGAACACACATGGCAGCCAATGACAAGAGGGGGACCTGCACTAGACGCAAGAAAAGAAGAAATAGAAAGCTCAACGCACAAGGCGTCTGGAACCATGAGTGCCTAGCGGCTCCTAACCAGAGAAATGCAACTGATACAAGACGGGGCACAGGTGACAGGACTGCTAACTCATCACAGTCGACACGCAATAGGTCCCGGAGCCCTAGCAGTGAGACCAATGGAGGTGTGGACCATCATACCTGCTGCAGTGAGTGCAAAGGTCACATTAGAGAAAATAGTCACAGTATGCAGTGCGAATCGTGTCTTCACTGGTTTCATCTGGAACCATGCTGCAACATTAATGTGGCCAAGTACAATGCCCTTGAGGACAATGACCTCTTTGACGTGGTCAAGTGGTTCTGTAAGACATGTGACAAGAATATTACCCATATAGTGGCAGAACTGAGTGCCATAAAAATGCAGACTAAGTGCCTTAGAGAATGGTAAGCACCTTGAGGAGACTATTAAATCCTAGGTACACGAGTGCCCAAGTGAGCAGGCTGAAATTGATAAAAGGAAAACAAACCTTATCATCCATGGGCTTCCTGAGCCAGTACCAGAAATTGAGGATGCAGAAGGAGAACTACACCCTACGACAGCACAGGAGAAGAAGACGAATGACCTAAAAAAGCTGATGGAACTTAAAGAGACTGATGAGGGCCTACGTTTCGAAGTGAGTGATGTAGACAGTGTCTTCAGATTGGGTAAAATCAGGACAGATGGTAAACCACGCTTGCTTTGCATGAGGTTCAAAGACATTAAGGTAAAAAGGAAGGTGCTTAACAACGCCAAAAGCCTAACAGGGGTTTCCATCCCGTGGCAAAGGAAAATCTATTTGAACCCGGACCTGACTCCAAGCCAGAGGAGTAAGAACATTGCAGCACGTGCTGAGCTGCATACTAGACGTCAACGTGGCGAAACAGACTTACTTATCAGACTTTAAAGTTGTCAAGAGATTCACTCCTCAACAACAGGACTCTAGATCCGCTCGAGGTTCACCCTCACCGGTAGGTAATAGTGTATCGGGGTCTTGCACACATAAGGAGTCTTGTGATTCTGACCATGATGTGGGGACACCACTTGATAGTCAACAGACATTTTCCTCTAATACTGAGAGGCACATACAGCACTCGACTATTAAATGTATGTCTACTAATTTTGAAAGTTTGCTCAGTAAACATGATGAGCTTTTACTTAAAGTTCAAGAACTTAACCCGGACATTCTACTGAACCAACCGAGACTTGGTTGAAACCGGATGCTCCTTATTCTCTAGTAAATATCACTGGTTTTAGAGTTGATACTACTGAGGTGCGTGGAGGTGTAATTATCTATGTGAAAAATAACTTAAATGTTGAAATATGCACTGAGTTAGCTAACATGAATGTTAACCTCACCTTATGGCTGTGGCTCAAAAGCAGCGACCACCCTGATAACTTATTAGGAGTGGTATATAGAAAAGGTAGTGTATCTATGGAACATAACACTAAGGTGTTAGATCAGCTTGATATGGCAAGCAGAATCTGTAAGGGTAAAATGTTAGTGTGGTGACTGTAATCTTCCACTCATTGACTAGAAAAACCATATGGTTAATGATACTGCAAATTCTTTTTCTCAAGTCTTCTTTGATAAGTTAAACGATTTATTCTTATGCCAACATATGACTGATCCCACTAGAGAAATGGTTACTGACATATCGCATTGTTTAATCATATCTTCAGATGAGTCTAATGTCTCAGACATTGATGTACATTGTCCACTTGGCAAGGCGGATCACAGTATAATAACCTGGAACTTCTTAATCACTGTGGAGAGTGTACTGTGAGATATGATTACAATAAGGCAGATTTTGATACGATGCGTACTTTACTGGATCAATGTGATTGGAGCGCGGTAACTATTGCGCAAGATGTAAATGATGGATGGGAAAATTTCCACTCCTACATGTTTAATGTAATACATGAATGCGTTCCACTGGTATAGATTAAAACAATGGGAAAACAAGTACAACCACCTTGGTTTAATGCTATAGCAAAGCGTATTGTATGTAGAAAATATTTCGCATGGAGAAGGTACATGGTAACTAGATCTTACGCCAGATATTGTGAATATGTAAAGAGAAGGAATGAAGTGTCACGTAAAATTAGGATTAAGAGAGACTATGAAAGAAATCTATGTAAAAAAGTTAAAAAGAATCGTAAAGCTTTCTATAAGTATGTTAATAACAAGACTAAGTCAGTGTCATCAGAGTCTAAGTTAAAACGCAGCGGTAATGCATTGGAAACCAGTAATAATCTCCAGACTGCTATGGATTTAAAACAGTTTATTTCAGTCAGTGTATGTGAAAGAAGACGACAGATATCTTATTTGGTTAAATGATTTCGTCCACTGTGTCTTCGAAGAGCATGCACCTGATCCCTTTAATTTTACAGGCATTGTGTATGATAGATGTATTGAAAATATTTTGTTCACAAGAGGTACGTAATCTCCTGACTGCTCTTAATCCTAATAAAGCAATGGGCCCTGATGAGGTTCACCTAAGAGTATTAAAGGAAACTGCAGATCAAAATCATTTTCCTTTATATTGTATAGTGAGGCAATCTATCGACAAAGGCAAATTACCTAATGTATGGAAACAAGCACTAGTAACTCCTATTTTTAAGAAGGGAGATAGGAAAATAGCTGGAAACTATAGGCCAGTGAGCCTTACTTCCCAGGTCTGTAAAATATGTGAAAAGTTGATTAAACATAAACTAGTGGAGTTTATTGAAGGTAATGACTTATTATGTGATGAACAACACGACTTCAGAAAAGCCAGGTCTTGTCTGACAAATTTATTGGTTACACATGAGGAATGGACTAAAATGTATGACGACGGCTTACCATTTGATGTTTTGTATTTGGACTTTCGTATGGCCTTCGATTCTATTCCACATGCAAGATTAATATATAAATTACGAAAATATGTTGTTTCAAAGACATTTTCACATGTTGATTAGTAAATCATAAATTCAAGTTCATATTGGACTTTTAACTGTCTTGACTGTGGAAAACAAATATGTTGGAAAGAATGCGAACCTTTAACCTTTGAGCCCAATAATTGGAAAATACGTGAATCTATTAAAATGAAAACGTAAAAGACAGGTCCTGAAACTGGTATGAATCGGGATAAGGGATTGGAGATAGGATTCGGCTGGGACTCTATTGTGAAGCAAAATAATTGAATAATTCCTTCGTAGGCTGTATTTTTAGCACGTAACGAAAACTTCTACCAGAAGACATTATTTAGGACTTAGGGGTCATAGTTATCCTTTGGAAGTTTCAAGATGCCACTACAACTTAAGAAAGTACTTTTTCAGCAACAGGACAGTTTGCCTTTGGAACAGCCTGCCAGACTTCATAGTTACAGCACCCAGTATAAATTGTTTTAAGAATTACTATGATAATTTTTACTTTGGTCTGTGATTGGTTTTCTTTTACGAGGAATTAAGATATGATTTATATGTATATTTACTTTTATGGACCTGTGGTCCTGAGCTCTCATGATGTGTGCTTTTTATGTACTTACAATTTTACACACTAATAAAATGAATTATGAATTATTTTAAGACCACGTGCTTATACGTTTTGGTGGAGTGGGTTGTCATAATATGACACTGATGTAGAGTAAATACCATATATCAGGAAAACTATGCACCTGCCCAAGTCTACCTCTAATATCTGAGAACACAATGGTCTTGGATAAATATTTTGTCCAAATTTTGATTGTGACTGACCTATACAACATATATATATATATGTATGTATGTATATACGGTACATGAACTGCAGTCCTGGCTTATCAGGAAAAGTTCCGACTATGAGGCAGAGACCACCATAAAGCCCACGTCTTTAAAAATGCATGTCATCAAGTTGAAGCCACATTAAAATAACTATAATTGTAGTACGATCAACAAAAAAATGTATGGTCATTAACTAAGGCTTACAGGGATTTTCAAATGTATGATTAATTATGGTCTTTCTTTTTCCCTTTTTATAAGTAATAATCAAACGTAAAATTATCTACTCTTCACTCTGTTATTCGTGTTAAAAGTTATTCAGTATGCAGTCAGTTACTATCTAATGCGTATGTCCATACAAGCGGTTGTGCCATGATTATGGAGCAATCCGGGAATTACAGGTTTTTTTCAAATATGAAAGCTAAATCCTACCTGATGTCAACAACATTATGTCACCATACCATCTCATTAAACTGTTATAAATAATTTAAAAAAATACATGTTAAATTATGCATGGATTACTTGCCTAACGCACTGCCCCATGCGTTTCATATCCGGGCATTTGATCAAATCTGGCTAACTGTTCCATCCAGTAATTTGTCCAGCTCTACACCGCCCACTTTGCTCTTTGACCTGTTGACTGCTCTACCCCACCCACTTTGCTCTTTGACCTGTTGACTGCTCTACCCCGCCCACTTTGCTCTTTGACCTGTTGACTGCTCTACCCCTACCACTTTGCTCTTTGACCTGTTGACTGCTCTACCCCGTCCACTTTGCTCTTTTACCTGTTGACTGCTCTACCCCGCCTACTTTGCTCTTTTGCCTGTTGGCTGCTCTACCCCGCCTACTTTGCTCTTCTACCTGTTGACTGCTCTACCCCGCCCACTTTGCTCTTTGACCTGTTGACTGCTCTACCCCATCCACTTTGCTCTTTGACCAGTAGACTGCTCTACCCCGTCCACTTTGCTCTTTGACCTGTTGACTGCTCTACCCCGTCCACTTTGCTCTTTGACCTGTTGACTGCTCTACCCCGCCTACTTTGCTCTTTGACCTGTTGACTGTTCTACCCCACACACTTTGCTCATTACCTGTTGACTGCTCTACCCCGCCCACTTTGCTCTTTGACCTGTTGACTGCTCCACCCCACCCACTTTTCTCTTTGACCTGTTGACTGCTCTACCCCGCCCACGTTGCTCTTTGACCTGTTGACTGCTCTACCCCACCCACTTTGCTCTTTCACCTGTTGACTGCTCTACCCCGTCCACTTTGCTCTTTGACCTGTTGGCTGCTCTACCCCGTCCACTTTGCTCTTTGACCTGTTGACTGCTCTACCCCACCCACTTTGCTCTTTGACCTGTTGACTGCTCTACCCCGTCCACTTTGCTGTTTGACCTGTTGACTGCTCTACCCCGTCCACGTTGGTCTTTGACCTGTTGACTGCTCTACCCCGTCCACTTTGCTCTTTGACCTGTTGACTGCTCTACCCCGTCCACTTTGCTCTTATACCTGTTGACTGCTCTACCCCGTCCACTTTGCTCTTTTACCTGTTGACTGCTCTACCCCGCCTACTTTGCTCTTCTACCTGTTGACTGCTCTACCCCACCCACGTTGCTCTTTGACCTGTTGACTGCTCTACCCCGCCCACTTTGCTCTTTGACCTGTTGACTGCTCTACCACGTCCACTTTGCTCTTTGACCTGTTGACTGCTCTACCACGTCCACTTTGCTCTTTGACCTGTTGGCTGCTCTACCCCGTCCACGTTGATCTTTGACCTGTTGACTGCTCTACCCCGTCCACTTTGCTCTTCTACCTGTTGACTGCTCTACCCCGTCCACTTTGCTCTTTTACCTGTTGACTGCTCTACCCCGCCTACTTTGCTCTTTGACCTGTTGACTGCTCTACCCCGCCCACGTTGCTCTTTGACCTGTTGACTGCTCTACCCCGTCCACTTTGCTCTTTGACCTGTTGGCTGCTCTACCCCGTCCACTTTGCTCTTTGACCTGTTGACTGCTCTACCCCGTCCACTTTGCCTATGACCTGTTGACTGCTCTACCCCGTCCACGTTGATCTTTGACCTGTTGACTGCTCTGGGGAAGCGGAAGTACATCATGAAAACATAAAACCTTGACTTCCACTGGCTGCATTACTAAAGAAAATATTCAAAGTGAATATATATATATATATATATATATATATATATATATATATATATATATATATATATATATATATATACATATATATATACATATATATGTATATATATATATACATATATATATATATATATATATACATATATATATATATATATATATATATATATATATACAAGCCCTATTAGCAAAATCAATGTGGGACCTGCCACATTTGTGGATTTTACAATACACGTCATGCCGTACCCATAAGGGTCTGGTACCATATTCATACATAAGCAGCAGCAGACGACATTTAGCTGATAGCTTATGACTTAAAAAACCATGTTTTAGCTTATTGTTTTTATCTGTGGCCGTATTCATAAAACCAAAATAAATTAAAAATTGAAATCAGTTTAAAAATTGAACTGTAATATGAGTAACGCTCATTTACAACTTGTGTATAGAAAATAATTTTAATTATTCACATTCTTCTGATAAAGTTGCTGATCTGTCTCGGATAAATGTGCTGAATTTTTTTTTTTTTTTTTGCGATGTTTATTGGGGATATACATATCCGGCAATAAGAGGAGATAAGTGTCAGATGTCTTACCCTAGTTGGCCCTAGAGTTATTTTTTAAAACTTAGTTTGAATTTTGGCCTTAGTTTGTTTCATAATTTTACACATATTGCTACTGGTGCACAAAATTCATTTCTGTCACATTCGTGATGGGTGTGAAATTGATTTTATGAGCCTAAGACTTCACATGTCAAAATTATTGCCCACCAGAAAATATCTTATCATTGTCAACTTTTATTTTTCATTTTGATTTTAAGACCAAGTAACGTCAATTGTGTAGCAACACTACAAAAAATGAAAAAAAAAAAAACACCAATGGGGTTAAAAAAAACACAATGGATCTCACATATCTAAATCCACGAGCATCAGTGGTGACACAAACAAAATGTCGGTAGACGTTTTAAAATAAAAAAGCGATACTCATTTCGCAATTCAATATCATGCAAAAACAACGTTTCATACGATAATAGAATTATTGGTGCCGACACTTATTCTAAGAGTAGAAACAACTGCTGGTATCTTTTCCCGGGCTCAAAAATCTTTCAAAACATGCTGATGTTTCGCAGCAAAAGGCAAAATAACGAAATTAATGACAAAAAGGGACAGCACCCTACCACTACAGAGAATGACCATTCCATTGATGGGTCACCGTGTAACTTGTGATTTTCACCCTATGGCCAACACATTTGGGATTCAACAAAACAGGCTCACCTCAGAAAATATCCACCAGTAACAACCTTAAGGCAACCAGTTTTCGGTAAATAGTTACAAGGGATCAAATAGGTGGTTTGAAACTGTGTGCAGGCTGATAGGAACAGTTTTTTCGATGCATATCAAAATTTCTTTGAGTCACGTGCAATTACACGTAGATATAAGAGTTAAACTTGTGCCTTTTTATGCGCAATACCAAGAGTATTGCAAGACTTGCTGTCCTGCAGATGTTGCATTTGAGGAATGCTTGACAAATTGAAAACGCTCCTTTGTTCTTCAACAATGAAGTGAACTATATCTCAGGAAGCAAAAAAACTATCCCGTGACGTTAAAAGTCGACTATATAACTGTCATTGCGGAGGCGCATTGATAAACAAAACTGTCAGTGAATTATGACCCACGACAATGCAATCAGAACAGATAGTGGGTGCAATTCAATGAAAAGGACTCTGACAGATTCTAAACATTAGATAACCAGATAAGACAAAAATAACCCAAGACCTCCCCGAAACAGCAAAGGTAAAGGAATGTAGCACCAAAATCAAAGTTAGTAGATTGAAATGATATGGACACCTGCAACGAATACCCGATAATATTCTCGCTGAACAAGCACTTCTAGAAGCTAAAAAGCACATATGTAAAGCGAATGCAGGAATAAAAGCTACAATTTAGGCGTAGTTTGAAACCAAATAGAAACGTAAGGGTGGATGCAGATAAAAATGACCGTGAGTACAATACACTCTTTGGCTACGAAACGCACAGTATGGATAGAGGTGTTGAACTCTTCTGTGTCTCTCTGAAATAGGTGTTCTAATTGATTGCCAACATATATGTGTATGTAAATATCTGTAATTGTTGGAAACATTCCGTGCCATACATTAATGAAAATCACACAGTAAAATGTTAAACTTGTGTGTTCTCTGCCACTTGTGAATCAGCAAACATGCTACAAGGATGAGGAAATAAATGTTACATATTCAGACATTTAGCTCAATTAAATAAAAATGTCATACCATAGCTGTAATGCTCTGATGCTGTGATCGCAGAGCTGTTATAACTTGGCATAGAATGATATGTCAGGAGTACAGGTTTCCAACAGTAAAGCTGCAGTTTGATTTAAAAAGTTGGGGAAATTTCCGATTATTGTCCATATCAAACAACCCTACGGCTTTGATCTTTTGATTGACATTCAAAATTTGAGCTGAGCTTAGGCAGTCATTCATTGGAAATTGCAGATTAAGTCGTTTAGCATATGAAGACAGTATATGAGCTCTGCTTGAAACGACTGCTGCTTAAAACGACTGGAATTGTTAACAGCTGTTATACTTTTCAGATTACTTTTATCTGCATGTGATACCTATATTTATTACAGAATCAACATTATCAGTTAAGTACATTGCAAAAATGACACAAAAATTTTAGAGGTAAGCAAGTTTGACTTCATATTTTAAGATAATTATTCTAAAATTATGATCTGATGGCTGCGTAAGGTTTAAAATGCAATACTTGTCGGTGCCGTTGATTTATAATGAGACCATGGTGGCCATCACAGGAAATCAAATTGAATACGATGAGATGAGGCATTTGGGTAGGGCCAACACTTGATCATGGTCGAACTAATCAATTTTGAAAATCCGTGGCTCATTTGTTTCAGGTTTGCAAAAAAAAACCGCATTTTACTTAAACTTTTAATGAGCAAAATGCCCCCAACAGGCAATTAAATGTTCCAAGGTCACGTTGAGGTCATTTGGAGGCCTTACAAATATTTCTTTTTACAACTGTCATATACTGTTTTTAAATGTTACATCACATTTGATCATTGTGAGTACAGAATAATTACTCCATGACCAGGTGTAGAGAAAATATATATGTAAATGTATATGTGTGTATATATATATTTATGTAGACTTTGATCAATGAAATCAGGGTGCAGTTCTTTTTGTTTCTTATGCAATGTAGACATTTGCTGCATGTTGTCCTGAGGTCTTATACTTTGCTGAAGTTAACACATTTCGGCATGGGATACAAATGGTTACCCTACATTGAGGCTGCTGAACGTAACATCTCTGGCATAAACAGTGTTATATATATATATATATATATATATATATATATATATATATATATATATATATATATATATATATATATATATATATATATATATATATATATATATATATAAATATATACATCCACATACATACATACATGTACATGAAATGTTTTTACCACTTACATTATGATCAACACATATTTTTCAGCCACATGTCGTCTTACCTGATAGGCCTGCAAGCATTTGGCATAATGCTACTAGGTAAGATCATTTTGGTAATTCTGATTCAAGTCCCCGTTTTAAACATTAGTCCAATTTGCTACATATCCACAGAACGCTTATATAATTCCAGTTTTGCTGCATTTCTTGCAGTATATTTTAGTGCAAAGCTTCTGTTTGTCTCCATTATTAATAACTGATTGGGAATTAGTTGCAAGCCCGTGGTATCAACAGTGTCATTTTTATCTGCTAAGTGGGAGTAAATGTTTTTTTTTGTAGTTATGTCCTGCGAAGAAAAGATGTGTTAGCTTTTCATTTGGTTAATATTTATACCTAATAGCCGCAATCTCAAGATTGAATAGAGGAGGCCATTAGAATAGTTAGATGTGTTTTAACCCCACTTTTAGTGCTGGTTGGAAAAAATCTATCCAGCATATGCATATTGGGCATGTATAGCCAGTTAAGCCGAAAGTTCGTCTCAGATGTGTGCATTTTAACAATATTGCAATCACCTGTTTCTCTTGTATCAACAGATTTCACATTTCACAGTTTCAAAGTTAGCCTCGAAACTATTTTGGATGCAAATGGCTCCCATCACAGGTCAATGGTTAGCGATATGCATGTAAATATCACTGTAAATTGCATTTAGATACTTTGTCACAATTTTATTATCACTGAAAGCTTGCAATTATGCAATAGTTGGCGATTCATCGTTTTTTATTCTAGCAATTTCGACTTGGTCACAGTCGATGGACAGAGATCCACGGACCCTAGTAGGCCTGGCCCGGATGATGTATGAATACACAGGCCAATGGCCAAACCAATAATGGGACTATGGATGTTTCTGTGGTTTGGGTGGGGAAGGCACACCATTGGATGCAACAGATAGGTAAACCAGATATGTGTACCGTTTTTGATGTACATCAGGTTAGCAGTAACTTTCACAAAATGTTATTATGTAACCCTTATTTCATGTATAAAGTGAGATAAAGTATACATTTACTGAAAGCTAACAAACTGAAAATTCTGTCTATTACAACTTTGTAATAATGTTACTTGATGGTAGTATTTACATAGCAACTTTACAAACGATCGCCATAATTTGCCACAGATAATGATTCATCTCATTCATTTTTAGCAGATGGGACGTCAAATCTGCAGTCAATCTAAGTTCATGAAAAAACGCAAAGTGTATGTCTGAGATTTTTAAAATTTCGTACCGTCTTTCATTTGAGTCAGTTTAAAGATGTGGCTTTTCTTTCTTGGTTAAAACACCTGTATCTCAAGAACAAGAACAAATATTAAAGTTAGGACACGCGCTTTCATGTGCAGTGTGTTCTACAGTTTGCCATAGATTTGATGCAGAAATAAATGAAAATGTACAAGCGGACTTGAAAACTATTATCTAAGAAAGAAGATCACTTATCTACACTTTTACACTGCTGTGCAAACCTTGCTTCCAAGAAACATAACCAATTAATCCTTATGTTGTATGCTTTCTAGCAATTTATACTTAATTCAACTTTTGAGGTAAATTTACAGTATTATATGCTGAAAAGTATCAGTTAGCACTGAGATCATTGAAAACTTAACCTATATCCTTTCCTTTTGCGTCCTCATTCTAACTGTGTTTAAATGCACGACCCAAAATCAGCGACTGATAAGGTTACAGTGGAGCGTAAGTGTGTTTCAAAGTAGTACACTTAGGTATCCATGTACGTTGAAAAAGTCACTTTATGCATTTTTGAAGAAGAATAATCACGGGTAGGAACAGAAAGAACTGAAACTGCAGTCATTGCCTTCCAGATTCTGATGACATGATTATAGGATGCGTACGTTTGAACCGTTACAAATTAACAAAAATACATTTGAAGTGTACTTTCTAGACATAAAAAAGTAATGGAAAGAAATACTATTATTATTTGACAGAATTATATTAATTGAAGAAGACCTGAAAATATATTAAGGCACAGGGGAATGAGAATTGATTCTTAAAACATTTCGCAGCAAATGGCAAAACGTTTCGTGGGGAATATGTACAATATATATTTCTTTTTGTTATGACAGTAAAAATGCTCAGAAGTCAGGTAAGACCAACCATGGAACGAAAAAAAGGCATCAAAACCTTTAGTGATGTATGCTCCATGCAATGATTCAGGACCAGCCCACTGGCAATAAAGTGGAAAACTTGGCACACTATGGAGCTCCCTTTTCAGAGAAAGGGATGGAATGTTATGCAGTTTCAGATATTGTACAATTGTGCATTGTGTCCCAGTTAGTTCTTCAATTCGATATAGTATTTGTCAATTGATGCAAGCAATATTTTGGCCATTAATATCCATGGTAATCATTGCCAGGGGTGTTGATAATTATTTACGGGCTTCTGTATCTTCTAAAGTAAATATTGTATGACATAACGTTACTTTGAATTTTTAGCTGTTGCAAAGTCCACGATGATTGTTATGGTTATGTCGAAAGGAAGTACAGGAGTGATCCAAAACTGGCATGGTACGATTATACATGCGGCCGTGGCACATGCACTTGCGACAGTAAGAACTCTGTCTCTCTCTCTCTCTCTCTCGCGGTTTTTTTCATTCTCATGTGTGTGTTCTCTTTTCTCTCCTTTGTTCCTTCCACTTAAATGATCATAAAGTGTTTGTTAGTTATACATATGCCTACATCAATATACCACCTAGTAGATTGGCGTACGTCAAAAGCACAAAGCTGGAGGCTGACCACACTAATTAGCAACTTACAAAATGCCATTTGCTGAGCACAAGATGATCGAAGTACAAGTGACGTCATAAAACTTTCGCTAGCTCTGATGTAGGATATGAATGCTGCCATCACACACACACACACACACACACACATACATACATACATATATACATACATGGCAGTTTGTATATCCCTAATTTTAATATCATGTATACAATTGTTCCCATTATTAAAGTGTCGTGCAGTGCCCTTGTTTACTGTGCAATTGACTTTCCACCTGAGATCCTTTCTAATTAATGAGTTTAGTCCTAGAACACTATATATATATACATAAAATACTCTACATAAGTTAATGCAATATTTTGTCTGCATTCACCTAATTCTCAATTCATAATGTTATCCTAGGAGAAACTTTAGATTGTCTACAGATTATCAATGTGCTGATTGTGCTAATTTTTAGTCCAAATATCAAGCAAATGGTCTCAGGCCAAATTTTAAGCCTAACATCAGAAAGTTTTCTGTAAGAGAACTGCACATAAGTTGATACAGTATTTGTTTGAATTTGCCTAAATCTCCATTCATAATATTATGCTGTATTTTGTAGATAGAAGGAGACGTTTCAGGTATGAAAGTTGTGAATGTGACAGAGTGTTTTCAGCATGTCTGAAAACACATCAGGATTCATACAACGATAGACTGTACAACATCAACACTGACAGACACTGTAGGGGATAATACAAATGTGGATTACCTACCAGTAAATACAAGCAGTCTTTCTGAGCTGGGGAACCATTAATCGGCGGTTACAATATTTTGGACTAGCACATGCAATGCATCCAACAAAGGCATTAATTTCAATCACATATATCGATTGTCCATGTTGCTTTAATGATGATGATGATGATGATGATGATGATTATTATTATCATTATTATTATTATTATTATTAATATTATTATTTTGAAGTAGCAGCAGTGCGGAGGGTAATCTGCTAAACCAAATGGAAATTTAGAGTCATTGGAGATGTGGGTGACTTGAAGGTTAAAACCGTGGCTGGCTAGCAGACTAGAATTTCATCGACGGATAGTATGTTCATATGTAACGAAAGATACATCCAAATTCATATGTATGTGTATCTGTAACATTCTGTTTGGATTATTTTGTGTGTGGTGTGCATGACACTTCCAGTAAAGTAACTGCTGCCTACTACCCATGGTGTCTTCAGTGGAATAAGAAGCTGTGCAGATAACATATATGCCTGTTAAAAACCCCCATCTGCTTTTAGGAAAGAAACAGAACTGGAAATCTGAGATAAAAACTGTGTCCAGAATTGACTTTTTACAAGTTCTATTAAAGTTAGCCCCCAAAGCAGACCAAGTTCCGTGTTATCACTAGCTTAGCAGACACAATACAAAGCTTGGGTTTGCTTTGGAGGCAACAACAACATAAGAAACTTAAGGACAGTTTAGACACCAAAAACCTTTGAATGGCAGATTTTGAGATTTTAATGGTTTTTACAAGATGATTGTCCTTTCTATTAGTTGTCAAAATTTCAAGCTTATAACTAAAGTGGAAATCTGAGAAAAACGTCAAGAACCACACAGGCATGTGGACATTCTTTTGGTTTTTAGCCCAAACGGAACAATGACACCCGGCAATCTTATTTAACAGCCTGTCACGTGGCTGCAGGAAGCAACGGCCCATGGCAAAAGGAGAGTGGTATCAGGGCGGCAATGCGAAATAAGCGCCGTGCCGAAAGTATGTTTGTGGGCACGGAAAAGATGCAAACTTCCTACCATATCATAGACTTAGTGATTTACTTTATAGTTATCTTGCTTTTTTTGTGTTCTAATGACGGGAGACTTTAAATGTTCAAGAGGAGCGGGAATCTTCAGACGATGTCCCTTCAAACTTCAAAGGACGTGCCGTGATGGATTACTCTAGTGGTCCTTCACACCAAAGACAGGCGGGGGAAACAAACTGGCACCTTAATCAACAATACCCACGTACATAAAGATATTTTATCGAAAAGGATGAGGAAAGTACAAATGATCACATCGAAATAAGCATAAACGTGAACAGCAGAGAAAACACGCAAAATAGCGTTACAGAACTCAGGTTGGAAAGAGAAATGAAACTCATTGAGAAAATAACCACAAAATAATGACAACCTAACTAAGTAAAGTCTAAGTCAGTAAGTCTAACATGCTAACTACATAAAGTATACAGATAGGAATAAATACAATAAAATACTATCCCTAAAAACGGGATGAAGAGGTAGAGGGCGGAAGACCAAACTCGCCATCCATGCACTGACCACGAGCGGCCATAGAGCGCCCCACGGAAGCAGGACAACAGAACTTTCCTTGCCAGGCTTGAGGTCACAGGGCCCGAAGGGCTGCCTCCATGACGTCACACTTTCAAACCAGACTGTCGCTGTCGTCATTTGACATTCGCTGAATAATGTTTTCTGTACTCCAAGAATTGATTGACAACCTCCCCAAATGTTAAGGGACTATGTTTAATACGTTTTGTACAAATATTAGCTCAACTGGAGGGAATGGTATTGTTTCAGAGGCAAATGATCAAAATCAAAGGCCTTTGAAGCTTGTTTTCTCAGAGAGGATAATAGGACGAGAACCGCACCTGAGAATGGTTATTCCAAGAAAACGGCTGGGCGAAATTTAATGCGGTTAACAGCTTTTGATTTTGTAATGTCTGAACTGCAAAAATTATTCAGTGATTTTCTAAATTTTGCTTCCTTCTTTTTCTATGAAATGAAGAAAATAAAGATCCTGAAAATCAAAGGGAAAATTGAAACGTCACATTTTGAGGATGGATAGCCGAAAAATGAAACCAAACATAAAGAAATCGCAGGATCGTTTTTTGTTGCCAATATGTCACGATTAAGATGACTAGTTAGTGACTTATATTGACATTTATGGGGTGGATGCTTTGCGGTCAACTTTCAATTGTTTATTCAACAATTAACATCACAGACACCCAAATGTGGGACATATAAATTCTTTGGAGTATGATGAGTACACACAAATATGATATGTTATCCTAACGCAAATACATTGTGAGCTAGGATTGACTAAAGTGGAATTTATTTTTGGTGTCTTACCTGTCCTTAATTTTTCTTTCTTTCTGCAAACACATTGTAATCAGAAACAAATCTTTCATGTGTAGTGAACTTGTGTTTGGGCCTCACACCTTTAAATATAATTCAAACCTTGTACATCTGCTGTGCTTATGTTTGGAGAAGACAGCAGCATTCAAAATAAACCACATTGCATTAAAGATGGAACAATACTTTGCTCCATATAGTTAAGGGAAAGTACATATAGGCTCCTTTACATTTCCATCAGTTAGTTGATTCACCCAACTATGCAGGTGTCATCAATATAAGTTACACATTGTTCTAAACTAGCTGTAACCATGTTCATTATCCGACTGAATGTGTCTTGCACGTTTTTCATTCCACATTGCATTACTTTACATTGAAAAAAATCTTTCAGGTGTGAGTGGGACCTGCCGATAAATATTTAATCAAGTCATATTTGCTCATAAAACAAGCATTCCCTACTTTATTAAAACACAATTATTGTTGCCAAACATTTACTCTCTCTTGCTGGTATCTACTTACCACCAAAAGAATTAAGTTAAAGACATTTTTATACGTCAAAGACCGACCCGATCAAATACATGCTAGTTGTCAGGCACCTAATAAGCTGGGAGTTTAATCCAGGCCCAGGTGTAAGAAACTGTAGATATCCTTGCGGAGTTTGTGTGAAACTGGTGCATTCAAATCTACATGGTATATATTGCAATGGATGCGAGGTGTGGCTCCATACAAAGTGCATAGATATGCATGACCATATTCATTTCAGTCTGGGAAGGGAACAAAACTCGCACTGGTACTGCTCCTCCTATACATTGCCAGCTTTCAGTGACTCATTCTTTAATGAATCAGGCACCAGTTGTAATATCAACTCAAGGGAGCATGATAATGATCAAGAATCTGATGAGGAGGAGGAGCAGGAGGAGCAGGAGGTCATCCTATATGACGAACTACGGCAAGCAAGGCAGAAAAACCCTAGACACTTTATATGTGGACAATTAAACATAAACAGTTTTCACAATAAATTTTGGGAAACCATTGATATTGTGAATTTGATGGACATGCTTTCTATATCAGTTACAAAGCTAGACTCTAGCTTAAATGATGCCAGATTTAATATACCTGGTAACATAATGCATAATATTTCTAAGGTTGAGAGGATCGATTTAAAACCACCAGTTGCCTTTTATGGGTGACTGCCTGTCTCAAGTCAGGAGAGAAATTAGTTTCTTCACATTGGTTTTGGAAAAGAAATATTGATGCTTTGGCAAGTCTGGAATCTCTTTGCTGTCATTGTTGGGTTTGGAATTAATGAATATGGATCAGGTTTTTCTGTACTATTTGAAAATTACTTCATTGGCTATGTTGTGCTGTGGGCTTTGTTCTCCGACTCATAGTTATAGTGGAGGTAGAGTGTGTTTGTAATGTTCCAGATTCATAAATATCACAAAAACGATGTAGGCCTACTTTACTCTTTTGCTGTAAACTTAGGTGACTGACAAGTCGCAAGAACTAAAAGGTGATAGGCCTAACAGGTCTCTTTTTATTTTTGGCAGAAGTAATGAAATTTGTGTTTTTGGTGGTTAGGCCTATACATTTTGGAAATGAACTAGTGTCTGCAGTTAATGATGAATATTTCTAAGGTTGAGAGGATCGATTTAAAACCACCAGTTGCCTTTTATGGGTGACTGCCTGTCTCAAGTCAGGAGAGAAATTAGTTTCTTCACATTGGTTTTGGAAAAGAAATATTGATGCTTTGGCAAGTCTGGAATCTCTTTGCTGTCATTGTTGGGTTTGGAATTAATGAATATGGATCAGGTTTTTCTGTACTATAGACGAGACCAAAATGGTCACGGAGGAGGTACTGACTCTCAGACTCAGAAGTGGTTTATTTGACAGAAATACATACAGGTGATGTACAAATACGCATATATAGCCGTTCCATTGGGAGATAAGGGTACATGATATAACAAAGAGGTTATGTCAGGATGACCCCAGTTAAGGACATGATGTCCGCTATCACTGGGGCCACCTAGGATATGAATAAACATAAAACAATTTATTTCTGCAGTAGATTGATCATAATGGAATAAAAGTTAAATGAAAACGATAAAAAAGACAAGACGCTTTAGTCGTTGCACACAAAACAATCTGGAATGGTACATGTTTCAAGGTATTTACTAATGAAAAGAATTTTAGCGTATTTTGAAAAACCAGATGGAGAATGTGTATGAAATTCGTCTTTAATTCAAGGCTGTGTACTTTTAAGGAGCGGAGGAATTAAAAATCTGATACATTTTCGGGGTCTATTTCTTTTTGGGACAAGTAGTTGCATGGATTCTTTGTTTCTTGTTTGATATGGGTGATTTACAGGTGTCTGTGCAAAAATATCATTGAAATATGCAGGCAAATTGTTCTGTAGGTATAGAAAATAAAATTTCAGAGCTTTAAGCTTGAATAAGTCTTTGCCTTTGAGAATGTTCAGTGTTTTAAAAAGTGGTTCTCTATGGGCGTTATATCTTGTAAGACAAATCAGACGAACAATAGATTTCTGAAACTTGAAAATGCGGTCACATGAGAAGCCCAATGGTAGGATAGCATAATTAAGATGGGGTAGAAAATGTGAATTATACATAAGTAAGAGGGTGTTTAGAGGTAAATACTTATTCAGTTATCTGAAAATACCTATTAATTTCGAAAGTTTATTGCCAATTTTGTTCATGTGTGGTTGCCAATTTAAAGTCTCGTGAATGTGTAAACCTATAAAAGTCAAATTTGGATGTTTTTGAAATTGAAGTATCGTTGATTTTTAAATCTATAATTTCATTTATTTTTCGCTGAGGGAAATGGAATATCGTATACTTCGTTTTTGCTGTATTCAAAGATAGTTTGTTAACAACTAGCCAGTCGTACATTTTCTGTAATTACATATTGCTATTATCTGACAAGTTACCGTGGGTATTGGTGCTAATCGAGAAGTTAAAAGGACAGAGAGGATTTACTAAAGTTGTGTCGTCCACTTAAAGAATAGAATCAAATTTTGATGGAGCAAGGTATATATCATTTGTGTATATTATAAAAAGAAGAGGTCCAAGTATAGATCCTTGGGGTACCCTGGTTTAAAGCGGAAGAAGACCTGAACATATATATCGAAAGACACATACTGAGACCTGCTAGTAAGATAACTTTTGAACCATTGTAAGGAATGTCATTAATACCACAATGTGTCTGTTTATGTAGAAGAATATCGTGATTTAATGTATCAAAGGCCTTGGATAGATCTAAGTAAATGCTAATAGGTATTTTTCCAGGATCAAGAAGACTGGGAAGTGTATCGACAAATTCAAGAGCTGCTGTTTCAGTCGAATTACCAGTTCTAAAACCGTGCTGGCGTTTGTAAAAAAGTTGATTGGACAAAAAATAATCATAAAGTTGCTTATAAACTCCTTTTTCAAATACTTTGGACGGAGCAGGAAGGAGTGAAATTGGTTTGTAGTTGTCTAATTGAGTACTATCTCCCTTTTTGAAAAGTGGTAGTACTTTTGCAATCTTAAGTTTGTCGGGAAAAACTCCTGTCATGAAAGATTGATTGTTAATCAAGCTAAGTGGTTCAGAAAGAGAAGGAATTATGCCTTTGAAAAGTTTAATCAATATATCATCGTGACCAGTGCTGGTTTTAGATTTAAAGTTTCTCAAAATGGATGCAACATCACTGGGATTGATCTTCTCTGAAGGAAAATACATCATCTGTATGGTATGGGAGGTAAGATGTAAAAGAAGGTAAGCCCGACGTGTTTATTTTGTTAGCTAAGTTTGGACCTATATTTGTGAAAAAAGTGTTAAAGCGTTGGGCAATTTCATCTTTATTTTTAAGTTTCTGATTCTCTACTAAAAAGAAGAGGGGCAAGTCTTTATTCTTTCTGTTTGAGTTAAGAACGGACTTGATTGTGTCCCATGTTTTCCGCATATCATTTTTGAAGGTCTCAAATTTTGAGTGATAGTAGTCTCTCTTCAGTTGGAAGATATTGTTTTTTAGGATTTTGTTGTAAACCTGAATATTGTGTTTAGAATTATCGCATTCAACAGAATCAAATGGGATAGATTTTAGTTTTTTATATAAACCGTCACGAAATTTTATAGATTTTAATATACCAAGGGTATCCAAGGAGATCGTTTATGTTTGTACTTGTTAAACTTCACTGTCTTTACTGGAAGGTGTTTCTCCTTTGCTTCACACAGTATTTTTTCTAATTTGTCATAATTAATATTTGGGTCGTGACTTGGGTCGGATATCAGGCTTTGCATCATGTCTGTATTATTTATTTCGTCATTGAAATTTTGTATAGATGCACTGTCTTTTGTTACTATCTTGACAAATTTATGGGGGTCTTGCTTTATTAATGTTTGATCTATACAAGTGAATGAGGGTAAGTGATCGGAAATTTCAGTGAAGATCATACCAGAAAGACAATGAGTATTGGTGTTTGATAAGCTACAAAAAATATGATCTATCAATGTTGCGCGTCTATCAGACAACGTAGTTGGGAGTGTTATTTTCGGATATAAACCATTATTTAGCATGACGTCAAGATACTCAGAAAATTTTGTCTTGTTGAATTTAATAAATCAATATTAAAATCACTGACGATGATTTTGTCGGATGACTGAATGCCATCATTTAGGTCTCTTGGTGGTCTATAAATGTTACAGCGAGTAATCGTTTTTGTCAAACCGTTTCTAATAATATCCAAAAATTGGCCTTCCCAATAATCGTTAGGTGAATAAACGTCTCGTGTATTGTACTGAAAACGTTTGTGTAGGTATAACAAAAGACCACCATGGGAACCACATGTAGCATTAAAGGGGATGGACGTATAGTTTTCAATTTCAAATAACGAGGAATCAACTGAGTTTTCTCCCAGCCAAGTTTCTTATAGACTATGACACTTAAGTAAAAATTCTCAATAGCAAGATCATCAAACTACTAGTAAGGTGGGGTTTGGTCCAAATCGTCCCGCGCAGGCGCCAAAAGGAATAAAGTAAATCAAAATTATAATCCACCCTATCCATATATGGAACTACCTCGCGCAGGCACAGAATTTTTAAAAAAATCAACAAAATAAAATAAAATAAAAATATAAAATAAAATGACGGATCAAAATTATAGTCCACTCCATATATGCATGATACTACCACGGGGAAGCGCATCATAACAATAATAAAATAAATTCATGTGATATATAATCACCATCCACTTTTATTCATTAAGTGCAGGTGAGTTTGCCTAATTTAAAAAGAGAACAGAGAAGGAAAACAAAGCACTGTAAAGATAAAAGAAAATGGATGACAAAGACAGAAAAATCCTTCGCACCCACTACATTTATTTGGTAGAAAATCTGCCATTGGAGCCTGTGCTACCATACCTGTATCAAGAGGGTATAGCCAGCAAATGTGGCATGAACTAATATGGAAGGAACCTTGACATATACCTTGCCATATCAAGTGGATTACAAAATTATTGTTTCTATTTTATAAACGTGGACCCAACGCCTACAAAGAACTGGGCAATGCCCTAATGATTGCCGACAGAGCAGACATGGTCCATACCTTGAATGGTGCATCACCGACGTGCAAAATACCCAGGTACCGCTAGAAATACATATGGAGCGACGACGGACGCATCATTGTACGGTCTGACAATTGGTTCCTTTCGATTAGAGAATGTGAGAAATCGGGAGAAAACCAAAAACTATCCAATAAAACGTGACTGTGGCGACACTGAGCGCCAACCCAACATGGTCATTGAAGCGAAAGATGAGGGACATGAGCACAACCTATAAATAGAGTGTTACCTGACATACGATGAACAGACGTAAAACACGAGAATGGGGTTTATCTTTAGTAAAAAGGAGATAAACCAAAGCGTAAAAGAAATATGTCACCAGATGGATCTCTGGCCTCATTTTGTTCAAATCGTGCAGAATGAGGAAGACTGGCATCATTTAGTAAACGTTATGTTTGAGGACGGTATATTCCATCCTGGGAGATTAGAGATACTGGACGTGTACACCACAGATGTAGTTAATGCATTGAGACGGTAAGTTCTAAGAGGTCGAAATGGTGTCTAAAGCAGTGGAAAATGCATACCATAAGGACAGATAACATCGCATGCTTCTCTTGTCACACAAAGAGAAAGCACACAGATTAGAAAGGGAAAACAATAAATTACGAAAACAATTACGAAACAGTGAGCACACACATATGTTATGTAGTGTAGACAAACTAATAATGAAAACTGTAAAAGAAGAAAACGAACTATTAAAAAACAACTGGACTCTTACATGACTCCCCACATCCAGTATCTAATCAAGCTTAAATGCTGGGTCGAAGAACAGCAAATTTCCTGTAACAAGACGGAGCCTGAGTCAAATGCGTAGACAAGATGTTAATCATATGGAACTACAAATGCATGTACTCTAATCATTGGACACGGTAAAACAAGATAGATAACTATGTTGTGGTTTTTTTAAACATGACTGTTTATGAATGTATTACCCCCCCCCCCCAGAAAAAAACACACGAATATGTAATGTCGGAATTACGTAAATATATAAACTACTCAACACAACTAGCTGAAGTAATGCAGGGGCGATAAGGTTTACAATGTATATATGAGTGTCTAATAAAACATGATAATGTGTCGTTATTACTTGTACTATGTCACTGTATCAATATGATTTGTATGAACAATTGAATGTATGTATTTCCTCAATCTTGTGGGTTTAAATAAAGTATTATTATTGTACTGAAGTCTTTTCATTGTTGGTAGTACAAATGAAGCACCCATTAAAATATCCAATACTTTTGTAAAGCTGTTAGAGCCTCGGGAATGCAATGAAAGTGACCATGGCACGTGATGAGTACACATGTATACAGACATGCGTATAGTGCAGGCACAATAGCTATATTTATATAGTGTGTGTGTGTGTGTGTGACAGCTAGTGAGTGATAAGGAGTGAAAGAAAAGGATAGAGAGTGAACTTGGAAGAAGAAACCGATTTTCAGTCTATGATCAATTTTATTCATAAACAATTAAACATATTGTCAGGGGAAGAGCAGGACCCAACTGATCATAGACACAGTTTAAGGAGCGGCGACCCGTTATTACATTCGTTAAGTGAGTCAGACAATGAAGAACACAAAGAAGAAGCCGGATTCCGGGCAATGGAACATTTGTTGAAAAGGGCAAATGAAATGTGGGGGTCAGGGCAAGACGGACTACAAAAGGGTCAAATGCCTATTTCATATAATTATGATCAAATTCAGCCAGACATTCATTTGTCCCCGGACAGAGAATGGGACGAACAGAGCATGGATGGACAAGGAAATGAGCCGATCGACCTATCACCTGCCAGCTCACAGCCAGCAAACGACTCCGAATATGTCCATGGACCTTCAACTTCCCATCATAATGATAACACGACCATATTACGAGATAGAACCACCAGAAAATTTTAACTCAGGCAAAAGTATCACCATAACTTTCAAAATGATGTTGTTGAAGAAAATATTTATGATGTGAAATGGGACGACTGTCTGAAAGGGCAACAAGTCATAGACATTAAAGATCAAGTAGAATCTCTCTTTGGACAAATATTACAGGCACCCGAGAAGCCAGTCAAGAGCAGGATGTGGCCCGCATTTATATCAATCACCCCAGCCTGCACAAACCAATCACAGTGCCTCCACTACCATTAGAAGAATTAAATGTACATACAATTATGGAACAGATCGAAAATGTTCTACAGTCAGACGAGTCTTTGCCTCTTGACGAACAGTTTCAGGTACATGTGGGCATAGCTCATATCCCCTTAGGTGCTGGTGGATCCAGTCGAACAATTACAAGAGTACAGGGAGCCAAAAACGACCTATGGGCTAAAAAGAGTGTGGTGATAATTAATAACCGGGATAATTCGTGTTTAGCACGTAGTATTGTGGTAGCCCACGCTAAGTTACATAAGCATCCCAGATACGATAACATTCGAAAGGGTAGAGGCATGCAAACCGAGCTAGCCACAGAACTGCATCACAAAGCACAATTACCTACAGACAAACCCGTGAGCCTAGATAAAGTCCATAGATTTGAAAAGATATTAAATGTACAGATAGTCATATTAGCTGCACAACGGAACAACAAACCTATATACATAGGTAGTGAAGGAAGAAAAGACGTGATAGATTTGTATATGAGCATACCCAGTGAAATCGGAAAGAAAGGGGTCCACCCAGCGGGTCACTTTGACGCAATAGTAAATATAAAGGGGTTTCTTGGCACACAGAACTGGTGTTCTCATTGCCATAAACCATTTAAAGACAAAGGATGCCACAGGAGCACCGATTATTGCTCCACGTGTCAAAGAGAGGGATGTATGATTGACCAGGAAGCCAGACACTGCCCAGACTGTCACCTGTACGTCCGTAATGCCGACTGTTTTGAACAACACAAAGTTAGTAGGACTGCACGTTATGGTCAGGGGAATAAAAGAAACCAGCACCCTTCCACATGTGACACCTTTAGCCGTTGCCTGAAATGCCACAAACTTTACAAGACAACTGAAGAGAGTAACGACGTGTGCGGACAGTGGACATGCTTTAATTGTGAGATAAAGTGCTTTGGCCAGCATCAGAGTTAAATTCGCGCTCACACACAAACCCACAGGGTACAAATATACAGATTTGGATTTTGAAAGTGAACCAAACGATGAAGGTCACAGCCCAATTACGTGGTTGCATACAAGACGTGTAAATCATGTGTAGACATCCCATATCATGAGAACCATATTTGTTTAGAATGTGGAGAACATTGCAGTCTATGCATGAAAAAAGGCAAAGCTTGTGGAGCTACAGACAGCTGCGGGATCAGAGGAGTCTGCTTCGAAGGACCAGACACCACCCATCAATTGTGCAGCTGGTTGGTTCAGAAAAAAAAACAACAAAAGCTATGTGGCCAGAGCACACAATGCCAGGGCTTATGATGCCATATTTGTTTTATCCTGGCTCTTTGATAATGCACTATATCCCAAATGTATTTATTCGGGGGCAAAACTGATGCACCTTCATGTAAAAAAGGGGCTGGATATTTCTATCATTGATACCCTCAATTTTTTGCCGATGGCTTTGGGAGCATTACCCAAAGCATTTGGTCTAACGGAACTGAAAAAAGGGCTACTTTCCACACTTCTTAAACAAAACTGAACATTTCAAATTCGAGGGACCTTTTCTACCTCCGGAACTGTATGGTATCGACAGTTTCACTTCAGCCCAGAGGATAAAGTTCTTACAATGGTACAAGGAACAACAAGGGAAAATATTCAATTTTCGTCAAGATTTGGAAAACTACTGTCACAGTGACATGGATATATTGCAAAGGGCATGCATGAAATTTTGCAACGACATGTTGGATGTCACTGGGCGATGGGAGGAAAAAATGATAAATGGGCAGACATTAACAGAATATATAGGCATGGACCCTTTCCAATACCTTTCCCATCCCCAGGTGGCCATTTCTACCTATAGGACCAAATGCTTGCAGGAAGAATACGAGATTGAAATAAATAACATTCCAGAGGTGACATTGAGAGGCATAGCTATAGATGGTCGGCTCAACGTAGATCTAGGAGGAAAATGGGTTAACGAAAAAGAGGGTAAATGATGTCATGTAAATATCGTAATGTTCATTTGCATTTTTCCATCATTAGTAATTCTGTGTATTAACGTTATAGTTTATAGAACTATGGAAGGCAATGCTGCCCGTAAAGTGTCCGCGGTTGGAATGGATGGTAAGAGGGTGGTTGGGCATGAGTGGTAAGGGCACGGTCAGGCAAAAATGGTTAGAGTGTTGTCAGGCATGAGTGGTAAAGGCATGGTTTGGGCACAAGTAGTATGGGCGCAGTTAGGCACGAGTGGTAAAGGTGTGGTTGCATGCCATGTCAGGCACCATGTGCCGAAGGTACATATGTACCACGTATGTGTTTTGTGAATTGTTAACATTTCCCATCATCCATTAAAAGACATCCAGGTCACAATCTACGGACTTTGTTTTATGTTTATCACAGTCTTACCCTACTGACTAACACCTCTTTCATATCACCCACGATCACAGTCCTGTTAACAAACAGTTCAGTCAAGGTGCAATGTCCAGTATGCCTACATGCTCAAATGACACAGTCACAACACTGTGCAAATGAACTTGGTTGTTCCCACAAACATACTCCTGGGTGGCGATATCCACCCAAAACCTGGCCCCCAAAAGAACCCTTGTCAAGGCTTGTTTAAACCTCTGAAAATAAACCCAGATCAAACCTATTGCGAGGCACAGATGCATTGATATCACAGGACATGCATAGGAATGACCAGGCTACTATCAATGCAGTGGGGCTACGTGGCAAGAGGCTGGGTATGTCAAACATACAGTGCACCTCAGTTAACTGACTCATTCCTTGACTCTTACCTCGTGCTCCCTAGTGAATTTGATTTGCCATCTTCCATTTTTGGGACTCATCTTTTAATGTGCAAGACTCTTCAGTACGCAGTGACTTGCCCATTAACTGCACATGTAGTGCAGATGAGAACAAACAAGAAGAAATACAATATGTACTCTACAGTGAACTTCAACTATCCACAAGTGAGATAGGAATGGTCATGGTGGCGGTATCATGACTTTAATTAATTAGCATATACCTCACAGGCGGCTGCATAACATTGAGAGTGATACCCTGGAACCTTTTGTGCTGGGAGTAAACTTTGACACAGAACAGCGTATTGTTATCGCTATATGCACATTACTGAGGGTAATAAGTTGCATGAGCTGTGTGAAATCTAGGATTTTGTAAATCTTGTCAAGTCACCTGCTTGTTTTATATCAGAATGAGTGATACTACTCGAAGTAATTTTGACTAACTCACCCACAAGTCATTTAACTGTAAAAACAATGGAAAATGAATCGAGTGATTCTCATCTCATGGCATTTGCAGTCAAAAAGGGAAATCTCAAGGAAGCTCCCAAGTATATGACCTATAGACGTTAGAAGCACTTTAATGAGTAGGGTTTGAACAGGGAGATGTATATGTCCCTGTCACATCATTGGAACTTTTGAAGATGATGAGGACCAAACCTGGGCCTTCAAATATTTGTATCTAGAAGTCTAGTTGATCATGCACTACTCATAACCAAATGGATGAGGTTAAAGGGAGCGCTAATGATGAAGAGCTAATGGAGACAGGCCATCTAGAAGGAAAATATTCTTTGAAATATTTGATCAAACAGTAAAAAGAATCCACTTTGAGCCCTACAGAAAACAAAGAAACTATGGTATCTATTTGACAAAGAAAGCCATCAGAATTACTTCTTGGAACGGTGTGCTGGCGGTCCAAGTATTCAAAATTTCTTTCCAGCAATGGAACCTTTTCTGGGCCGAAAAATAAATCTGTCTGTCCTGAAATTATCCTAACTGAAAATGATCGAGTCGTAACAGGCAAGTCAGAGATCTGTGAAATATTCAATAACTACTACATTGATAGTCTACTGAAGTTGCCTCAAAAGCTCCCCCTAACATAGATAAAACACAAAAAATGTAAACAAGCATAAAAAGACCGCAACGCCACCTGTTATAAAAATTAGGGTACAGGGTCCTGCAAAGTTTTCGGTATGCAAATGGAATGGACGCATTAACCGACAGGTACAGGAATTGAAAGGAAAAACAAAGAAGAGGATCATGATGTCCTGTGCTCAGCTGACATCCATCTGCTTATTTTAAGAAATTTACCCAAGTATTTATACAAAAATCAATGCAGTGTGACCATTTGAATAAAAATGTAGAGACCTATCAAAGGTACATTTCTACAAAGTGTGACATAAATATGCCGAAAATTATCTCAGTTGTTTCCATTACAAAATATCTCCATGTTCAGGTTTTCTTAATTTTTTTTTAATATTGTACTTTTTCAAAAAATTAATGAAAAAAATGAACCGAGTCAACCTTTTGAAGAACTTTGTTTGACCCTTCTACAAGGAACATATCCACCAAGTTTCAGCTTCATCCGAGTGACGGTTCTGGAAAAGGAGTCGAAAATAATAAAAACACACAAAAAATCACAAAAAATGGAAAAAAATATTGCAGCACCACCTGGTGAACAAATTCTGAAGTAAGAGTTCCCAGGAGTGTCCCTGTGAGATATCAAAGCAATTAGGTGAGCGGTTTCTGAGAAGATATTTTAAGATTTGCCCCAAAAAGAACAAAAAAAAAAAAATCCTAAAAAATCCAAAAATCACTGGGGCATGACTATTTGAACAAACTTGGCAGAGACTTACCCGGGTACATCCCCACCAAGTTTGAAGTAGATCTGGCTTACGGTTTTTCAAAAGAAGTCGAAAATGTAAATTGTGGACGATGACAGATGGACAGTCGACAAACCCTCAAAAAAGCTCAACTCACTGACTAGTCAGCTGCGCTAAAAATGTTAATTAGCATTAGAATGTCCATTGACTTGCATAGTAATCAATAGGAAAACTGCAATGACCGACAAGTACCTGAATTGAAAAAATCGTTAAAAATCAGGAATTCACAGCAGTGCCAGGTAGTAAACAACTGTGTTTGATCCTTCTCCAAGGAACATATCCATCATGTTTCAGCTTAATCTGAGTGATGGTTCTGGAGAAGAAGTCAAAAATAGCAAAAACACACATAAATCATAAAAAAAATAGAAAAAAAATCGAAGCGCCCCCTGGTGAATAAATAAAGAACTAAGAGTCCCCGTGGGATATCAAAGCAATTGCGTTGGCGGTTTCGCAGAAGATTTTTGAAAATTTGCTCCCAAAAGAACAAAAAAATTCATAAAAAATCGAAAAATCACTGGAGCGTAACCATTTGAACAACCTTGGTAGAGACTCACCCAGGGTATATACCCACCAAGTTTGAGGTCAATCTGGATGACGGTTTTGGAGAAGAAATTAAAAATGTGAATCATCATTAGAATGTCCATTGACTTCCATAGTAATCAATAGAAAAGCTGCATTGACCACCAAGTACTGAATTGAAAAAATCATTAAAAATCAGGAATCCACAGCAGTGCTACCTGGTGAACAGCTTTGTTTGACCCTTCTACAAGAAACATATCCACTAAGTTTCAGCTTAATCTGAGTGACGGTTCTGGCAAAAAGGTCAAAAATAGCAAAAACGTACAACATTTTAAAAAGAAAGAGAAAAAACCACAGCGCCACCTTGTGGGCAAATTCAGAACTACGAGTCACTGGCAGGGTTCCTGTGTGATATCAAAGAAATTGGTTGCGCGGTTTCGGAGAAGAAGATTTTTTAAGATTTGCCCCTAAAAAGAACAAACCAATTTATAAAAAATCCAAAAATGAATAGAGCGTGACCATTTGAACAAACTTGGTAGACATCCACCCAATGCACATCTCCGCCAAGTTTGAGGTAAATCTGGCCAAAATTATTCAAGTAATAACCATTAGAAGAAATTTCCATGTTAAACTTTCCTGCTAAAACTTTTGTCAAGATTTTGGGGAAAAAAATCAGTAAAAATCCGAAAAAATCCCTGGAGCATGAACATTTGAACAAACCTCGTAGAAACCCACCAAAGGTACATTGCCACCAAGTTTGAAGTTAATCTGGGTGACAGTTTTTTGGGAGAAGTCGAAGATGTAAATTAGCATTAGAATGTCCATTGACGCCCATAGTAATCAATAGGAAAGATGCATTGACCGATAGGTACCCGAATTGAAAAAATCGTAAAAATCCAGGTATCCGCAGCATTCCCACATGGTGAACAACTTTGTTTGACCCTTGTACAAGGTTCATATCCACCATGTTTCAGCTTAATCTGAGTAACGGTTCTGGAGAAGAAGTCAAAAATAGCTATAACACACAAAAATTGCAGCGCCACCTGGTGAACAAACTAAGAACAAGGAGTCCCAGGGAGTGTCCCTGTGTGATATCAAAGCAAATGGGTGAGCGGTTTCGGAGAAGAACATTTTTTAAAATATTTACCCAAAAAAGGTCCGAAAAAATCATTGAAAATCCAAAAATCACTGGACCGTGACCATTTGAAAAACTTGGTAGAGACCCACCCAAGGCACATCCCTACCAAGTTTGAAGTGGATCTGGCCAACGGTTTTTGAGAAGAAGTTGAAAATGTGAATTGTGGACAGACGGACAATGGACAGATAGACGGCGGACCCTCACAAAAGCTCAGCTGACTGACAAGTCAGCTGAGGTAAAAACAAAAACAAACAAACTAACAAAAAAACCCTAGGGATCTAAAGTATCACCACCTAGTAAACAAACTTGTTGATCCATCCCAAAAGCTAAATTTCCACCGAATATCAAAAGAATCTGAGAGACATGCTTGTATAAGAAGTCGGAAAGCTTATACTAACTCGGTATTCTGGAGGTTTACACAGAAAAGAGTCGACATAAACAACAGCAAAAGTTTAACTCATTAGTAAAGGTGCATGAATGCAGATGTTAGAAATGCACCTGAACATTCTGCACAAAACAGGATAATTAGTTTGACTCGAGCATGCCAGATCTTAAATACATTTCACATTACCAAATACAGCTGTTGCATGCTTCATATGGTAATGCAAAGGGAAAATTGAGTATTCTATTAACGCCTTTGTGAGGTATAAGGGTTTTAAATATTGCTCCGCAAATCAGGAATATGCTTGCTGGGTATATAGATGTATCTGTAAATCTATAATTAGTGATACTGGATATGTCCATCACATTGCATTCCTAAAAATATGGAATTTGAGTAATATCTTTTTTCCTTGAAATATGTGTAGACCATTAGCTACACATATGCTGGTAGAGTCATCAACATGACAGTAACTACATGGAAAAGGGTACACATGTATCTTTCAGGGGTTACAAATGTGATGAAATAAAAGGCCGACCACCAGTTGGAGGTGGCTGCCTTATTCTTAAAATACAGACGAACTTACTAAATTTGATTAATGTAATGACCTTGAAGACCCAAACAACATTCTGGATTAAAAACCTTCCTGAAATACCTCTATGTGCAGCTTCCAGTCCTCCAAATTTTAAACGGGACAAAATCTTTGAAGAACAATATAAAAACACAGATTGGTAACACAATGAGCTTATTATCGGGTGGGAGGTATTTTATTGACTAGTAAAAACGTTCAAACAGGGCGCCGGAAGAATATAATCCAGGAATGGCCCTTCATTTGTCGAGACACTGTCATTTGATCGTCTCAAGAAAGTGGTTTTTAAAGCCCAAATTTTAGGGACTTTTGATTAATCTTGAATATTGCAACATGACTTTAAACACATACAGACCCAACTGGTGAAAACGGGATGTGATTTTGTGGGTCACAGGTTCCGTACAGGGATTTTAACCGTTTGGCCCATTGGCCCTTCAAGGAAAAAACCAAGGAACAACCATGATTTCTCGGACCATGTTTATGACACATCCTTATCATTCACAGTTATGTGGACAATGCTAGTAATGAGCAGCGGGAAGACCATTTTTATACAAAATGACACTTTTGAATGGAATTGATGGATATCAGCACAGGTATACAACTGGACCCGCCCCTGGAGTGTGACCAGGTCAGTTACGGTCACCCTGAATAACTTTAACCACCCCAGCCCCTGGTAAGTGATCAGGTCAGTTAAGTTCACCCTAAATGACTTTAACTGCCCCAGCCCCTGGAGAGTGACCAGGTAAGTTAAGTTCACCCTAAATGACTTTAGCCATCCCCAGTCCCTGGAGAGTGACCAGGTCAGTTAAGTTCACCCTAAATGACTTTAGCCATCCCCAGTCCCTGGAGAGTGACCGGGTCAGTTAAGTTCACCCTAAATGACTTTAGCCATCCCCAGTCCATGGACGGTGACCAGGTCAGTTAAGTTCACTCTAAATGACTTTACCCGCCCCAGCCCCTGGAGTGTGACCAGGTCAGTTAAGTTCACTCTGTATGACTTTAACCGCCCCAGCCCCTGAGGTGTGACCAGATCAGTTAAGTTCACCCTAAATGACCTTAACCCCCTTACCCCCTGAGGTGTGACTAGGTCAAATAAGTTCACCCTAAATGAATTTAACTGTCCCCAGCCTGTTTTATTTGTAAGCACATCTGGGGTGCAAAGCCTAGTTCTGCCAAAAAGATTCTGTGGAGAATGACTGTGCATGTACCATCTCAAGTAAATGATCTAATTGGCAAAAAAAACCCGGCCCACATATATAATGGCAATTTTGAGAATAATACAGCTGTATGTGTAACAGTGTAATACAAAACCTGAGCCAAGCACTGCAGTGTGATACATGTGGAATGTATGTACATCATAGCTGTGTCAACATAAGTGATGCTGCCCTGGACACTTTTGAATGGATGGATATTCTGTTCCTTTGCCCATTATGTGAATGGAACCAAGACATCTATCGACCAGGGCGAAAGCTTTGATTTCCAATCTGAAGTAGTGATGACCAGCCAATACAGTTAGACACACCAAGTCGCCAGGGTCTGTCAATAGCCCATATTAATATCGATGGCCTAATGGTCGAAAGTAGAATGAATCAATTTAGATTTGTAATGGAAAAACAACCCTTTGATGTAATTGCTATTTAAAAATCAAAAGTGAACGACTTGGTCAGTACTGAAGGTATTCCACTTGAAGGTTACTCAACACTGCTGAAAGACAGGCAAGGTAAAGACCGCAGGGGGGCAGGGGGTCAGTTCTATATGTAAAAGACTCCATCAGTCATACTGAGAGACCAGAACTGATCCCTACTCATATTGAAGGAGTGTGCACAGATATAATTTTGCCAAACTCCAAGTGTATTCTGGTAGTCAGTCTATACAGACCCCTCAATGTCCGGGTATCGTGGTTCGATGCAAATGAAGACTTACTGAATAGTCTGTCAGCTGAGGATAAAGAAGTTATTATTTCTGGTGACTACAACTGTGATCTGCTAAAAAGACAGCCAGATCATAATAAAAAAAATATTATTGTTTCAAGTGAAACACATTCACTGTCACAAGTAATGGACAAATCTGCAAGAGTAACCAGTAGTAATGAAGCGCTGATAGACTTAATATTTACAACAAATCCGGAGTGTATAACACGACATGGAGTAAACAAAACGGTACTGGCAGACCACATGCTAGTTCTCTGTGTTAATTCCTCTCGCCCAAGCAAATGAGGTGGGATCCATAGAACAACTCAGATGCGAAGCTTAAAAAACCTTGACGAACTAGATTTTTGAATGACTTGAGTGAAGGGCCATGGAGTTCTATAGACGCCTATGATGATATAGATCATGGGTATTACCACTGCAAAAAATTATTTATGAGTGTATGTGATGAGCACTGTCCAGTGGTTACTTGCAGAGTAAGAAAATCATTTATGCCATTAATCGATCAAGACATCAAAAATGAAATAAGACACCACCCCCCCAAACATATGATAAGGCAAAAAAGAGTAAGCCACAGATCTACTGGAACTTGTATAAACAGTTGAGAAAGAGAGTTTGATACATAAAAAGGGCCAAGAGGGCATATTACAACATGATTCTTGAAAACAAAAACCAAACCAAGGATCATGTGGAAATACTTGATAGCACTTTTGCCTAATATCCCAAAATCAACACCTAGAGGGATTCTTGTTGATGGAAAACTAGTTTGAAAAGAAAAACATTGCAAATAACATCACAGCTGTTCCAGAAAAAGATGTTGTAATTCCAGGTGTTACACCAATTTTAATTTTCTCCAGGTAACACCAGACTGGGTGAATAAATAATTATTTGACATTGCCTTTCAATAAAGCAGCAGGACTTGATTTAATATCAGGAGATTGCTCCGCCTAGTTGCTGCAACTATGTCTACATCCATCACAACTATCTTAAATATGTCACTGTACCGGAAAATTTCCAACAGAATAGAAACGGGCAAAGATATTTCCTATATATAAGTCAGGCATAAGCAACGATGTCAAGAATTACAGACCCATATCTATCCTACCTGTTATCTCCAAGGTTTTGGAACTATTTGTTTGGTTAGGGGAATACCTCAGTATATCCCTAATCTTCCCCAAGGCCCTCGAAGTTCATGGTTAAGTATTACATATACATGGCTAACAATTTCGCTAACACTTGAGTAAAAGAGTACACCCCTACTTGGCAATTGAACGCTATATCAGGCAGGCTGATTTATGCTGGGTAGTGAGTTCTTTATATAGCTTGTATCACACTTTGTTTTATCCAGTAATTGAAGCTGTGTTACACTGAAACAGAGGGAAATACAGACTGTGAGTTCAGGTTGGCTGTATTACCCTAGTAGGGGACTACTTTCTTTACATTCTGGCCATGCTTCCTAATTTGGAAAGCAAGCTGGGTCAAAGGTCATCACAGCAGCAGACCATCACAGCAGCAGACCTTCCCAGCCTGCAAGCAATTGAAGACATGGATTTAAATGTTCCTCAAAATGGTCAATTTGAGATTGTTTTAGCGGATCTTACACAGAATTCTGATGAAATCATGTAGCAAGGTAAGTTCATTATATATAATTTTTATTATGAGAACAGGGGATGTCAATTTGTGCAAATTAATCATCATTTCCACTAACAAAGTGTCTATCAATATCACGACGTGTTTTCTTTTTTGTCTCATTTTAGCATATGCAGAAAATGCAGAGGAGCATATCCCTGATGAGGAATTAATATCAGTCACAATTGCTGACATGGAGCCAATTGCAGAAGTTATCCTGCGTGACCCTGCTGCTCATCCTAATGTGCCATCTGACACAGGGACGGAACCAGAGGACCTTGTGTTGTTGAACGCGGCTGTGAATGTCAACATTGCCGACCCGGACATTGATCACAGGCGCCCTCCTATGGTGACCCATGAAGCAGACGACATTGAGAACCCACGTGACCATGGGCCTAGCCGTTCCCAGCCGGAGCCATCGCCATCAGTGTGTCCCAGCACTAGTACAACTGCTGGAGTCCAGGATCGCAAGGACATTTTGGATTACCTGAACTCAAAAAGAAATAAAAATACTGTAAAGAAAACCGAGTTAAGTTACAGCCGTTTCCGCGAGTGGCTTTTAGCACCACCGCGTGGAGAGAGTCGAAACTTGAAAGACATCAACGTTTCTAGCATGGACCGCTACGTAGCGGGTTTTCTTATGGATGTCAAAAAGAAAACTGGTAATGATTATGAGCCCGATAGTTTGACTTCCCTTCACCGTGGCATTAATAGGAAATTGGAAGAAATAGGCTATGGTTATTCCCTGGTGACTAGCCCAGAATTTGCTACAAGTAAGAAAGTTTTGGAAACACATAGACGGGAACTCAAACAAATGGGGAAGGGGAATAAACCTTGCAAGGCAGAATGTTTAACTGAGCAAGATGAAGAAAAGTTATGGGATAAGGGACAATTAGGGTTTCAGACACCTTTGTCACTTTGCAATACCATTTGGTATTTTAATACCAAGTGTTTTGGTTTCCGTGGCAGCCACGAGAGTCGTCAGTTACAGTGGGGCGATATCAAAATTGTCAATGATGAAAATAATGGAAGGCATTTGATTTTCAATGAGAGAGAAACTAAAACAAGATCTGGCAATACAACTCACCTGCGTGCATTTCAACGAAATTGTTCGAAAACATGCGTAATCTTGACCGCTGTCCGGTCCGTGCATTTGAACTGTTCACAGAAAAGCGTCCAGTTGAAATGAATGTTGTAGGATCGCCATTCTATCTTGCAGTAATTCAAAAGCCTTCCGAAAACGGCCCATGGTACAACCGGCAACCTATGGGCCATAACAGGATTAGCAATATGATGCTAAACATGGCCAAAGCTGCAGGCTTATCTGGTCATTTCACCAACCATAGTGTGCGTCGCACTATGTGCACGCAGTTGTTCCAAGCTGGTGTACCACCCAACATGATCGCCCAGTTAAGCGGGCATAAAAATTTGCAGTCAATCAACAATTATGCGGTGGCTAGTACTTCGCAGCAGAAACAAATGTGTAATATCCTCCAGGGTAGCAGCAGTGCAGGTACATTAGCAATATCTGCTCGTCAAAATGTCGACAATGACTTGCCCCGCATTGAAAATGGTTCCCCAGTTTCTTTCTCTCCTGCTCGCGGTCACTCAGGCACACTAGCACCGGTAAATGTTGGCCAAGGTGGTCACCTTGCCAGTTCTACGTCGAGCATCTTTGCTGGTGCCGTCTTCAACGGCCCTGTCACTATCCAAATCCCAAGCGTATCTCTTGCACGTCCATGAATGTACCACACTAACTATTTAGAGTCAATCGTCCAGAGACAAACTGATGTTAAAAACGTTATTTCCTTCAAGTTTGGAAAACTTTTGTACAACGTGCAGCCATGAATTTTGTAATCACGTGATCTAAACTTTGTGGGCCTACTTAATATTCATCCTCGCCGTCAGAAGCGCGTAGGTTTAAATGAGTGCGATATTTTGAAATAAATATTAAATGAAAACATTGTTATTTTGTCGTGTTTTTTACAAATCTAGGACAAAAATGTATGAAATTACTGGATAAAAATAAAACTAGCCTCATTGAGAATACGACTCACCAGAATGGCCCAGTCGATGACCAGATCACCCTTTGTGCTTCGCACTCGGGGTGATCTGGTCATCGACTGGGCCATTCTGGTGAGTCGTATTCCAAACTCGGCTAGTTTTATTATTATATCTGCCAACCATAAAGCAAAATATTCATGTGGCCACTTTGCACAAAGCATTTACTTGTTTGTTCGTTTTTCGGCTGAAAGCATTAAAAACAATCCTTTCGTGTTCACAGTGAAAAAACATGAATCAGTCCTAGCTGTGCCAAAGTATGAGTGTTCAAGATCCAGACTCTATATCAAAGGACGATCGAATATTGAACATTCTTTTACTTGCTGTTTTGGAACATCGGACCTTCAGAAGAGTAAATCAGAGAAAAACCAAGCCACTTTCTGTTGTTAATTCGGACGGTTCCATTTCAAAGTATTTGGCCAAACAAGTTTAGGAAATAGATTTTATTTATATGTTATTCATTCGGTTTTTTTGGGGGGTGGATGGGTGGGGAGAGGGATGAAGCATAAAATTCCTTATCTCTTTTAGTGCCTTATTGTTTATTCAGTCAGCGGCTTTCCGCAGCCATTTGGTGACTTAGACTTCTATATTTTATGTACCTAAAGACATGCTGGTACTTGAAAGACAGATCGTTTGACAAAGAACATGAATTTTGCACTAGTATCATAATTCAGAGCAGTTCTTTCGATATTGTTTTACAGTAGTTGCAGTTGGCACTGAAAGATTTAAAGCGTGTTACCACGTGGACAAACATAGCATAAACCCACACTGGGTATCTATCTTCCAAGAATAAAATAAAATATCTATGTAGCTACCTGTCACTGAGTGTATGATAGACAAACGCACTTCTAAAATTGACAATATAGAGATTATATATTTTATTTCACATTCTCAAGAAGGCAACCGTTTCCATAAATGTGCTGTTTTATGATCAGAAATTCTCCCATGTGTTTCTCGGATCTCACCATTCCATAAAACAGTACGACGGGGTTGCACGAGAATTATTTGATACGATGTATTTTTAATCAAAAGGAGCCAATTGAGTTATGTATTCGTTATAGTCATAATCATATTAACCACTTAAAAGAATGTATTGTCTTAACTGATGATCAACAAAAGAAATTAGCGATTGCTATGGGATGCACACACTTTTTGCAACAGCCTTCCCCCAAAATATAAACATATCTGTCTGCAAGATGTCAACATCTAGTTCATAACTGTTGTAGAATTAATTACAGTATATTCTTGGTACGCTAGCTTTGCAGAAAGAAGTAAAAGAAGTCCAGAAAAGCAATTTAACGCAGGCATATCCTTTATCGTGCATTCCTAATATAAGGTAAGTTTGATAATTCAATGAAAATTGATAAACTACAGTGCAGTCATCTTGTGACAATCTTTAAATGAGACTGATAAAGCTTCCAATAAGCTTCACAAAAGTCATGCTTATGGTTTGGAAGAAGTCAAATGCATCAAAAAACACGCAATTCCCGACAGACATCAGAGAGATACCTGTTGAAGTCTGAAACATCAGCGGTATCCACGGATATTCCTATGCAGCTCTGAAAAAATGAAAATGAACGAAAAGGAAAATGTCAGCACTCCCCCCCCCCCCCCCACTCTACCAACCAACCAACCACCACTATGGACATCATTACCCAAAAACAAAAACAAGAATAAAAAAAAATCAAAACAAAAAGGCAGACTGACACAGTAAATTGTCCCTGTGTAATGTCAAGCAGTTGGCTAAGTCATTTCAGAGAAAAGCCTTGAAGATTATAAATGAATAGACGAAAAATGAAAACTCCAAATCAGAACTAATTGGTCAAATATTCTAGAGAAACGTCCTAAGCACCACTCACCAAGCGCAGAAAGGATCCATCCTGTGGCTATTAAGAAGAACTGGATGATGTGAATTGTTGAGAGATGGAGTACAGACACAAATTTATGTTGTATTCATAAGCATGACTAACTGACAAGTCAGCCGAGTCAGCAGAAGAGGAATGAAGACACGGGGGGGGGGGGGGGAGGGAAAGAAGAGGAAGCAGCAAAATACAAAGATCAAAGAGAACATGATTGCACCCATTGTCAGCCCTCAAACGTAGAGTCATAGTTAGAGTCAAAATTCATTCATTTGACAGAACATAGATGTAAGAGTGGGTAGTGGGTCTTTTGTGTTGGCTCTGGTCCTAAAAAGCATGGCAGCGCCAGCTGGATTACCATGGTTTCCCCCACCTCATCTACTCTTTTTTTCCTTTAGGCCACCTGTGTGACACAGGACCACGGCAAAAAAGTGGAGTCACATTATTATTATTATTATTATTATTATTATTATTATTATTATTATTATGAAAATGGACATTACAAACAGTATGTAGTAAGTCAGTACATATATGTTTTAAGCTACTCTTTGTGGGAATATTAACAGAACTGTTAGGGGGACCTCAGCTAAGGAGAGCTAATCTCCTAGCCCTGGGTCCACCTTAGGAGGGACACAACTGGAAAAAAAATTGTACTACGAATGAAGTCCTAGATTTTATGCACAAAATTTATTAAGAGAGACAGCTGTAAGATATACACAGGATAATGGAATTGAATAAGTTGACATAATTGAGCATAAATATTCAACTATTACACACATAAAAATTTTAGTATACTGCACACATCTTGGTATTGTCGTAGTTATTGAGATTAAGTATAAGTTGATAAGACATAACATGAGTGTGTATACAGTGTTTTGGTGACACAAGAAGGGAGGTATTTAATTAGGGAACGGATGTTATATGGAACACAATACTCTGAAATAACTTTGCAGGCTTTGCAAGACTGACATTTTCTCTTTTACTAGTTTCATAGAGATACGTTGGTTGCAGAGGAGAGGAGTAGCAAATAGATCAGTGAAATATGAGGGAAATTAATTTTGGGTATATCAAAAATGAATATTGACAGCCTGTAATGATGACCACCTGAAGAATATTCTAGATAGCAAAACTCAACCAAGACTGATAGCGATGAGATAACCTTTACAATAACGTTAACAATATATAAATGATAAAAAATCATTACAAAGTAGGTAAATGAAATTATACACTTAGCTATGCTGATACTCCAGTAATTAACAGACTGCAGGTAAATCCTTATCCCTGGTGAGAGATTCTCCACAGGTTCTGTCCCAAAGTTCAAAGTCTTATGGTAGGTGCCAAATAAACTGATCCAAATCACACAGAGGCACAGTTTTCATCCAATGTGGGACACAGAACATGATGTTGGTCCAAATCTCACAGAGGTACAGTTCGATTCCTATGTGGTACAATCAAACACCTATATATAACGAATCACTCAATTAATCAATATTATGAATAGTTTAAACTTTACATTGGATAGAAAAACCCCTGAAACTATTTATACTTCCTTCATAAGGCCCATTCTTGAATATGGTAGTCCTGTATGGAACGGTGGTACAGCCTTAGATACAGAAAAAGTTGAAAGTATTCAGTTAAGTGCAGCTCGTATCGTTAGTGGTACTATGCATGAAACCAGTAATGCTAAATTATATAAGGAAACAGGCTGCTCAACTCTGGCTAAACGCAGAGAAATATCTGACCTGATTCTAATGTATAAATTGGTGCACAAACTTGTGCCAGAATATTTATAATCTATACTTACTACTGCCTCTCCTTCAGCGTCTGGTAATTTCAATACCTGTCAACAGTATGATCTTCCTCATTTCCGAGCTCTTACTGACATATTTGACAAAACGTTCTTCCGCTCAACTATCAGACTATGGAATCAGCTGCCTCTAGAGATCCGTAATTCAGCCTCATATCGACAGTTCAAATCACAGATAGATGTACCTGTTATCCAGACCATCAAATTTCCCAAATTACCCAATTTTGGCAATAGGGTTTTTGCTGTTATGCACGCACGTCTCCATCTTTGGGGAAATTCAATTAAATTCTCATCTTTTCAAAATTAGTGTGAAGGACACTCCAAAATGCGCATGCAGTTCACCCAATGATGACACGTCCTTATTTCTTCTCTGTCCAAAGTATACTATCCCTAGATCTGTTTTTTACTCTATTATTTCAAAGTATGCTCCCTTTACATTACAGACAATATTATACGGTTCCTTCAATTGTACTTTTACTGAAAATATTGAGGTTTTTTCAGCTGTTCAAAATTTTATTTCTGCTACAGGTCATTTCGGCCCACCTGGTAAAGGGTAAAATGCCTGTCCATTTCCACTATATACAGGTACATTTTCCCGCATTTGGATGCATTTCCTTTAAATCTCCATATATACATGAAGCCTAAGAGGATTCATATTTTAACTATGTAAGATGAATCATTCAGCCCCACTTTCTGTCTTGTCATGTGACACTGTCTCCTTCTCTTTGTTTGTGTGTGTCTTGTTTTGTCCTGTGTGATCGTTCCCCTTTTCGCAAGAGGGATCAGTATAGGGCTTTGCCCTTTTTTTCTTAATAACTTACTTATTGATTGGATTTTATATTGTAAATTGTTGTGAATAAAATATGTTTAAACCAACTGAACACCTAAAATACCAGTCTTCTCAAAGGTGCTGTCCATCCACACTCCACATGTACAACGCATAAATGAGTATTTCCTTGGCAACAGTCCCACTGGCTAGAAGTTACACAGCTTCTGTCAGATCTCTGAATTATCCTCCTCCAGTCATGAAGGGAGCTGCTTCATATACCTAGGCTGAGAACTCTCACCGGTACTCTACAGTTTTCTAATAAATCACACATCATACTTCTCTGTGGTCTTTCTAGACCGCATCAGCCCTTAATTTTAAAATATATTTTATGTTAAAATGTTTAGCCTTTTGAAAAGTGGATCAGTATGAGGATTGAAATCTTTAGGACAGAAAAACATAGAACCTTTTTCTGTAGGGTATATATACACAATCAAATGAGAAGCCCCAAGCAAGAATTGAGTAATTTAAATATGATAGAAAAAAAGAGTTGTGTATCATTAAAAAATTGTAGTAGGAATGTATTCATAAATTCTGTTGCAAAGACTGACTACTTTGGTAAGTGTATTACCTAATTTGTTAATATGGGCTGTCCTTTATTTTTTATTCTTAATCCTAGAAAATCAAATTCCTTACTTCTTAAAAAGTTCAATATTTATTTTTTAAAGACCAAATTGAAGTTAATTTTCTTTTGGTCGAGATGGAAAAATATGAAGATTTATCTTCAGTGTATCAAGTGCTAATTCATTTGCTGCTACCCAGTTACAAACTGTATTCAACTCTGCATTTATATTAGTTGACCCACCCTTGTCCATTAACTTGAGTGTGAGAAATGGATGGCAATACATAAAGACTGACCAAAGTAAATCATCTGCATAAAGAATTGATTCGAATTTTGAGGTTTCTGCGTGAGTATCATTTGCATAGATAATAAAGAGGAGCAGACCAAGAGTGGACCCTTGAGGCACACTGGTGTTGACAGATGATAATTTAGAACGAACTTCATCCATGTGAAAGTACTGGAATCAGTTTTTAGGTAATTGACACCAACGTAAAGCGGTGCCAATAATATCATAAAAATAAGGTTTCTTACAAAGAATTTGATAATCCAAAGTATCAAAGTAATGCTTTTGCTATTTTTAAAAATACACTGACAGGTAATTTACCAGAATCTAAAATATGAGTCCTGATATGTATAAATTCAAGAGCTGCTGTTTCGGGAGAAATTCATTTTTTAAAAACCATGTTGGCACTGTAAAATAAGGAATAAGTAAGGAAATGTTCATATCATTGATTACATAAACCATTTATGAAATGTTTATATACTTGATTATACAAACCAGTTTTCCTAACATTTTCAACATTGCTGCAAGTAAAGATATTGGCCTGAAATTTTGTAAAAGATAATTTTCTTCTTCATCATATAATGGCTGATGGTAGCAATTTTTTTATTTGTCGTGCAAATTTCTGGTTGTCAGAGACTGGTTATTATGGCAGATAGTGTATAGCAAGGATGGAAATTAAATTCTTCAAAAGTTTTATTGATAACTTTTTGTGCCCCATGCTTCATTTTGACTTGTCTTTTGTTATGAATGTTTCAACCTAAGTAGAGATGACTAGCTTGGAATCAAAATATTGTTGATTTGTTTATTGAGATAAAAATAGAAAGCATTAGATGTGTCATGATTGGGTGCCAGTTTCGGATCAACGTTTATGAATGATTTGTTTAATCGTTATGCAATTATTTCTTTGTTTGGTATGTTCAATATCTTGCTTGATTAATATTCTTGTCAGTATTATGCTAAGAATTGTGGTCTTTGGTTTCACACTGCATACATTTGGGGGGTCCATTTAATTCCAATTGTGTGTTGAAACAAGGTAATGAGGGTAGATGATCTGATATGGCAAACAAAATTGTTCCTGAAATACACACGTTTTAGTATGGAATAGGTTACAAATATGGTCTATTAAAGTGGCAGTCCTATCTGAATGTCATGCTGCTAAAGTTATCTATGGTTGGAGGCCATTGCAAAACGTCAAATCAAGGTCTTCATATGCACTTTGGTTTGGTATTAAGCTTCCGTAAGTCGATATTAAAATCCCCAACCACAATTTTATCAGATCACTTGGGTAATAGTGTTTTTCAAAAATTGGAATAAAATCTTTTTTAAATGAATTGATTTCAACATTGGCGTCCGTTGGTGGTCGTTAAATATTAAACCTGGTCATTTTTTTCTAAAATCCATGTTTCGGAAAGTCATATTGCACTAAAGGCAAATGCATACTTTGCCAAATCTTCAATAAATGTAACAAGCATATTAAATTTATCATTAGTGGACTGAATGTTTAAATTTAGTATTTAACATGTGTTTTTCAGTGGTTGAAGAATATCTGCAAAATCTTATATTTCCACATAAGTTGATTTTGAAACAGTTGATATGGAACATTCAAGATCATCACAATTGTTCAGTTAACCATATAGACAATTCACAGAAACACCATCAAAATTTCACAAAATATTTCCACATTAATGTATCAGACATCTTTGCAATTTTTCATCGTGTGATCGTATTTGAATGGTGCCAAAGTTTGAAAACATATAGTTATGGTATGTTTGACAGATATTCTTTCATAATAAAGCTCTGCATTTGTAAGCGAAACTTCACTTATTTAGCTAATTCGTCATTTGCCGCATTCATAATAATTCATTATTATGTGGGTTATCTTTGTTGAATATTAGCTTAGACAAGGAGCCGCTACACAGAGAGACATGTAAGGGTAATAGGCTCCTAAACATGATGACACTAGTGACAGGGTTGACAGTCCTGGTCATGTGCGCTGTTATGCCACATCTGTTCAGCTCCTTCAGTTTGGGCTATAGCAGCTTTGTGTTCACTTTTCTTGCGTGTGCTTACATACATCGTCTGCTGAAATAATGGGTTTAGTATGGAATGGAATACTTTTCATAGTCCTGGGAGTGGCTCTAAGTAGCTCTGTAACCATAGAGAGGTTTGCACATTTTACTGACATGGGTCAGGTATTGCGGATCTCCATTTTTACTGTGTACGTTTCATAAACTGATGTCTCCCAAGAGAAATTAGGGATACCTAACCTACACAATACTTTATCTTCAGATAGTAATTGTGTGATTTTGAGGATTTGTAATTTGAGTTGAAGATTTTTTCAACAACAACAACAACAACAACAAAAAAAAAAAAAAAAAAAAAATGAAAACTCTAAATATGAAGAGGCTGACAGCATAAGTTGCAGAACATTTTGAATGCACGGAAGTACTAAAATCTTAGATAAACAAAACAAGTCCCCAAATTCGTTAATAATAAAGTAGATTTGTACATGTGTTTAGGTTCTTGGGACTAACAGATTTTTGCAACTCCTGTCAAAAAGTTCCAACAAGACACCTTTATTGAACTGCACATTATTTGTCCAGGACGCAACATACCATGTCCATATTTATATTTGAGAAAATGTACAAATGGATGAATTTTAAAACATGGCATTGGATGGCATATAGAGACAGAATAGTCTGCTAACAGTTCAGATTTATTGACTTATACTTGCTGGCCAAATGATTGTAAAGCTTTCGTGAAAGTGGACAATACGACTCTGTGCCCTGAAAAACCATGGTATTTATTTGGACACAAACAAAAAAGGGGTCATAAAGGCAGTGTTCCTATACAAATTAGATATCACAGGACGGACAACAATGGCAAAGGAAAAATGTGCAGAAGACATTTTGTAACCAGGGTGTCAATTTTACACGATCTAAATGATGGAAATCGTGAAAGATAAGATACAGTAGAGAATAGGTTCTGGTTGTGAAGCTGGTCCTGATGCAGTTGTACCGGCAACGAACGAGGATTCCTCTTTTAACTAGTAATTATGATCTATTTTGCCGAAAAGACTCGTTTGTGCACATGCTTAACAGATTAGAGCAATCAGTGAGTTCATCATCGATATTATATTCTTAATATTAACCAGAACGCAGTTTATTGGTAATCAGGATGACTGTGTCCCATTCTGAGTTTTCTGAAGGTAGGTAGCAGACTGAAAACATGACTGAGTCGCTTGCTTGCTTTCAGGGTATTTGACATTGTCAAATGCCTCTGGACTATGATAAAACTACATTTCAGGAGTATCTACACACTGAACACTTTCTTCGTCTGCCTGTGTATCCACAACAAGAGGTATATGAACCTTATGCTCTGCCTTCGCCATGCATGGCTATATTGCAGCTACATCTTGATTTCAATCTGCCTTTGGCTCTTTAATGCGTATTGACCTTTAGAAAATATACCAAAGCCACTCATACTAGACACTTGTCCTAGTGCACATTTAACAAATTTTGTAGTGGAAATGTGATTACTTGTAAAATTCAGTATATTCTCAATCCCATCAATGCATCCAACTTCAAAAATCATAGACGGCATTACCAGGATTTTCTGCGTTGGCAGCCATTTGTCTCTATAATATACACATAATGTACACTATATACAATTGAAATTAAACAACGCCCACCAACAATACATTCTCGTTTTCGATTGTACAGCTTCAGTGATCTTGACACAGTAGACCAGAGTCAATAACATACAAGATTTTAAATTTCAGATATGGCCTTCAATCCCAATAAATTTGTGAAGATAAGCTCTCATACATCTCATATGTTTTTAATACATGTACCTATTATGCTAGTTTCATTTATCACCACAACTGCTGCCACCACGACTCAACATCAAAGACTTTTGTCACAATAATATTTCTATATTGGTAAAGTGATACTAGTCTACAAGTTCAGATGTAATGTTAATAGCAAAAATCATTTCTTGAAATGTATTCCTTATGTGACCTAAGAGACGTGGGTCAAGGACATGATATTGTGCAACTACAAAAAACTGTGCTCATATGATACATACCTGTGGTACTTTGGTGTCATTGGACTTTTTCTTGTTCGACATATTAAATTAATGTTTTCAATACATTTTGGTCCATAGCATTTGTAATGTACAGAAAATGGCCCCAACAAATTTTGGCATGTTTCATCCTTTGCCTGACTGGCATTTCCATCAAGATTTGAATTATTATGTGAAAAAATATACTCTTTGAGAACCAGCATATTACAGATTATCACATTTTGGTCCATATATTACATAAAAGTATGGGTTGCTCCACCAATAGTTTCATACGGTTAAGAAGTCCTTTTTTGGACACAAAATTGCATAGGCTAACTTGAAAACTGTTGACTGTATCACAGCCACAAGCAAAGTTTACAGACATCCCAATCTAGAATACACTGCCAAAAATGCACTACATGTATAGACATGTATGATACCTTGATATAATACAAGTATATCTTAATAAAGAATATGATGGAGGGACAGACAAGAGTGATCACGTGAGCTTTGCGACCTATGGTCAACACAGCTGAAAAAAACTGCTTTACACTGCCGTATAACAATATAGTTGTTTAATGCTTCTGGTGAAAAAGAAACATTCCCAGTGTTAGTCATGTCGCAACCCCATGTATTCCATTTCAAGTCTTGGCTGATACAGAAAAAGCTTGGCTTACAATATGTTCTTTACTTTCAAGGTACCAAAGCCAAGACAAAAGTGCAGTCATTTACGCTAACCTTGGTCTGGACTACACACTGTCAATAGCCTTGTCTAATTTTTATACTGATCAAAGATATGTAAAGTCTAGATCAGTACAGTTTCAAAGAAATCCCTGTTCCTGCATACTTCATTTCTAGAGTACGATAATAAAGATTATCTTATACTGATGAGAGAAAACTAGTACAGACTTGTGTGGGTCATATAAAAATGTATTCAATAAACAGTGAAATAAAAACTATCAAATGGGCTTGATTTCATGTCAAGAAACTGTTGGAATTTAAAGATTGACCTTTTTTATTTAGTCATGCTTAACAAAGTTCCTTGCTAAAATATTGAATGAATGATCATCAACATTGATCAAATGTGCTTTATATTAAACAAGTTCAATCGCAATTTAAAGATTATCCTGTTCAATTGATCATACTTTCCAAATTTTACTTTAGGTCATTCTAAATTTTATCGCATACACATTGAGTTAATGATTACCAACTAGTCTGCATGAATAGTGTTTTTAAGTCTGCAACTTTATTGTTCACCAAAAGATCTCTGAAAAAAGTTTTTCCAGCTGGCATTGACTTGCGTCAGCTGATGAGATCTTCATATTTTATAGCAGTAATTCCACATGGACTGGTTTGTCGTGGAATCCTTCTGAACATATCTGCTGGCTTTGTCTCTGCTAACTTCATTAGAGTTTTTTTTTCTTGTGATCTGACAAAAATTCTAACTCTTGAAACTCTGTTTCTGTATCAAGAATCTCTTTAACAAAAGCACTGAATGATCCACAGGAGAATTGAATCCCTAGAATGCCTTTTACAGCAATGGGTTTTCGTTATTTAGCTTCCGACACAAACTCTAGTTGATGCCAATGGTCAAGCAGTTTTGCTTCTAAATTTTGTCGCGCTCTGCATGTCACATCACAGTAATCTGGCATGTCACAAAATTGAGACCTGGACTTCGGCGCTTTACCAATACTGCCATTGACAGAGTCTGCTGCCATGAAACTATGTCCTGGCTCAAAATAGTACAATGTTAACTTTTCCGAAAATATTATATTTTCTGTTGCATTCTTAGCTGCCTTTTGGATGTATGTTTTGTATGTTGTTGCTATAGTATCTGCTTTTTGGCCAGATTCACCTTCATAACACAAAAAGGTGGTACATCCAAAAACATGTTAACGGTAGCTTCCGTGCCATTTGTTGGAACAACAGGCTTAACTAGTTTTAGTATATCATGCACACTAGAGGAAATTTCAGCACTGCCTGTAGGAATAGCTGGTTCAGCACTGTCTGAAGGACTGGCTGATTCATGTACATAAGCACCAACATCATTTATTTTAATACATCACAAAAGTTTTTGTGCCTCACTTAAAACAACTTGCTTTACATTTGCGTGCTGCAATATACTTTGTGAAGTGTGCTGATGGGTATTGCTGTCCTTGGAAACAGAAACACGGCTGTGCCTCTCAAGTGTCTTAACCTGCAGTTTCTGTAGAAATGCTTTTGGAAGGCTGGATATTGCCTTCTTCCAGCGTATTTTCTATTATACAGTGCAAACTATGAGCCAGTAAGGGCAGTCTCACTTACATTTGGCTCCTGTGAGATTGCCTGCTTTGTCTTGGCTTGCCATCTGCCACTAAAGTTATCCCAGCTGAAAGGTAACAAGAAATGTTTGTAAAACATAGATGCCCCCCTCCCTCATTACCCTTGCCCTTGCTACCCTGTTGATAGTGGTAGAAGGGGCACTCGTGACCTTACAAATTTAGTGAAGGTTGATCACACATCAATGTCACATATCTTTATATTTTAACCTAGCCCTTAAAAAACGACTAAAAACCTGGGCAATATAAAAGTTATAGCTGAAAAATTAGTCATCATTTAGAAACCATATTCAGCAAAGTGGCTTTATGACCTTGGAAATTAGGGCAAGGTCACTTATTTTCACTTGACCTTCTTCAGTTATTGTGCAAAAAAAGGAAGTCTACTGTCTGTGTGTGACCCTCAGAACTGGGTCAAGGTCACCCATCTACAAACTCAAACTAGCCCTGATAGGCAACCATAAAGCTGTGCAATATAAAAGTTCTACCTCTAAAATGCAAGTTATCATGCAGAAACAGTGTTCAACCAAATGGCTCTGTGACCTTTGAAATTAGGTCAAGGTCACCCATCTTCAAACTTGACCTAGACCTGAATTCGGACAACTATCCAGTGGAATATAAAAGTCCTAGTTTAAAAATCTCTTCAGTTATTATGTGGAAACCAAAGTTAACTCAGGTACCAACCCATATTCAGTAAAGTTGCTCTGTGACCTTTAAAATGAGGTCAAAGTCATCCATTTTGAACTTCGCCTAGCCCCAAATGTGGACTATTATCCTGTGCAATATAAAAGTCCCAGTTTAAAAACCTCTTCAGTTATTGTGTGGAAACCACAGTCTTACTACAATCTCTCTGTGACCCTGAAAACTGGATCAAGGTCACCCATCTTCAAAATCAACCTAGCCCTTACAGAGAAACATAAAGCTGTGCAATATGAAAGTTCTAGCTCCAAGGTATAAGTTATCATGCACAAAGCATGAAACCATATTCAGTAAAGTGGCTCTGTGCCCTTTAAAATGAGGTCAAGGTCATCCATCTTCACACTTCGCCTAGCCCCAAATATGGACTATAATCCTGTCCAATATAAAAGTCCTAGCTTAAAAACCTCTTCAGTTCTTGTGCGGAAACCAAAATTGACTCAGGTACCACTGTGACCTTGGGAATTGGGTCAAGGTCACATATCTTCAAACTTCGCCTAGCTTTTGACTAGAATAATATACCTATACAGTATCAAAGTCCTAGCTTAAAAACTTCTTGAGTTATTGTGCGGAAACCACAGTCTACCGACCGACCGACCGACCGACATGTGCAATGCTATATGCCCCACCTTCTTGGAAGGGGGGCATAATAAACAAAACTATAGATGTGTGCCAGTGTGAAAGTTTTATTTTATGTTTAAACTACCGTGGCCATTAGAAAATAGAACCAGAAACGCAGGCATTAGCCTAATGGTACTATTTAACATTGATTCCACGTCAATGCTTGTAGCCGTGATAATCAGTAAAGCAATATTAGATATTTATATTAACGCTGATGATAATTTTCCAGGTGAATAAACCCAAATGCAGTGTTTCTCTTTCTGTATTTGGGATTAAATTATGAAAATTGACATGCAGTTTAATCTAGCCTATCTTAACAGTGGACACGTTTTGGGCACCATTTGTCCATATCAGCAATGGCAAAAATTGATTCTCGTGCAACAAGGCTGCAGCGCTTTGATGAGCGTGTCGATGGCATTCTTGGTTGCATGACACTAGGTAGGCCTCCATGTAAATTGTTGTTCTGTTAACACTCTTTAACTTTGAGTTAAAACCATATTTCATCGGAAAACTGTTCCAAACAACTGGAACACATTGTACATTAATACAAATATAAATATCAACATAAATGAGATGTTGAAATAATGTCAACATACGTAATGGAGTTTATTCCTTAAAGGTAAATTGAATTTTGAAGTGAATGGCCAAACAGTGTCCGAGCTTTTTTAAGACTTTGTCCCCAGGACCCCCCTCCCTCCCGCCTGTATGACGATGACAATACATGTCTGCCGATAAGGCTGAGGCCAAGGAGTGATATGGGTATTGGGTCAATCATACTTGTTTAAAGTAGCCTAGAAAAGAGCACATCCTCACTCTCTGTGTCTGTGTCTTTAATTACCTGGATTCTGCATCCTTTGTCTTGCATTCATTATAAGCATATAGCCCCTACTGCTTGGACTATTAAACGTCAGCTGTTTCGGCATGATGGAATATCTGAAACAGCGATTAAGTTATATGTACAGTTCTGTAGTCCTAGATCGGCCAACAGTGAAACCTGATCCTATTGTCTGGGGGAGTTGCAATGGTCAAAGGCACATGTAATTTACACAGTTCAAATAATATGTATATCCCGTATATCCAGGCTAACATTTTGCCATGCACCACCCAGTGTGCTTACCCTCATCGTTAATGTAAACACAGGACTTTACCAAAATTCAACAAATTGTGTAGATCTATGTGAGTATAACGGACAAACATTGGCCAATATTGAGTATACAACCAGATTGAGGTTACACAGGGTTATTCTAGAACCAGTTAGCCTAAGGTAAGCTTCAACTGAATGAAAACAAGATATGTTTGTAAAACATAGATGCCCCCCCCCCCTCATTACCCTTGCCCTCGCAACCCTATTCAGGGTGTACGCCAGAGGGTAAAAAAGATAAAATAGCATACCCTAAAAAATCTTAAGGGTACTTTTGCTTACCCTAAAATTTTAGGCCAAAAGTAATATTTTGGCACATACGTCCTGAAAATACCCCATAAAGTCTCTAGTCTCTATTTTCAGAATTTTCACTTTAGAATATGAATATCTGAGTACCCTTAAATTACACTCTGGCAGAAACCCTGCTATTGATAGTGGTAGATGGGGCACTCGTGCCCTTACAAAATTAGTGAAGGTTGATCATACATTAATGTCACATATCTTTATACTTTAACCTAGCCCTTAAAAAACGACTAAAAACCTGGACAATATAAAAGTTATAGCTGAAAAATTAGTCATCATTTAGAAACCATATTCAGCAAAGTGGCTTTATGACCTTGGAAATTAGGGCAAAGTCACTCATTTTCACTTGACCTTCAGGTATTGTGCAAAAAGTTCACAGGAAGTCTACTGTCAGTGTGTGACCCTCAGAACTGGGTCAAGGTCACCCATTTACAAGCTAAAACTAGCCCTTATAGGCAACCATAAAGCTGTGCAATATAAAAGTTCTACCTCTAAAATGCAAGTTATCATATAGAAACAGTATTCAACCAAATGGCTCTCTGACCTTCGAAATTAAGTCAAGGTCACCCATCTTCAAACTTGACCTAGCCCGAATACGGACAATTATCCAGTGCAATATAAATGCCCTAGTTTAAACACCTCTTCAGTTGTCATGTGGAAACCAAAGTAAATTCAGGTACCAAGGTGACCTTGGAAATTAAATCAAGGTCACCAAACTTTAAACTTCTTCTAGCCCTTAACAAGAATTATAGACCTGTAAAGTATCCCAGTCCCAACTTGAAAACTGCTTGAATTATTGTGCAGAAACCACAGGAATTCTACAATCTCTCTGTGACCCTGAAAACTGGGTCAAAGTCACCAATCTTCAAACTCAACCTAGCCCTTACAGAGAACCATAAAGCTGTGCAATATCAAAGTTCTAGCTCCATGGTATAAGTTATCACGCAGAAGCGTGAAACCATATTAAGTTAAGTGGCTTTGTGACCTTTCAAATGAGGTCAAGGTCATTCATCTTCAAACTTTGCCTAGCCCGCAAATATGGACTATAATCCTATGCAATTTAAAAGTCCTAGCTTAAAAACCCCTCCAGTTATTGTGCGGAAACCAAAGTTGACTCAGGTACCACTGTGACCTTGGAAATTAGGTCAAGGTCACCCATCTTCAAACTTTGCCTAGCTTTTGACTAGAATAATACACCTGTAGAGTATCAAAGTCCTAGCTCAAAAACTTCTTGAGTTACTGTGCAGAAACCACAGTGTCCGAAAGACCGACCAACTGACCGACATGTGCATAGCTATATGCCCCACCTTCTTGGAAGGGGGGCATAAAAAGTACAATAAAGACCAGTCAACAAGTCAACAACAATTGTATGTAGGCCAGCCATCACCATAATCAAAAATTTAAACAAGCAATTTAACTCATGATAATCATTTTAATACAATGGAACCTGTTTTGAGAAATCACCTCTGGGACAAACGAAACTACAATCTGTCGAAACAGGCAGTCTTTCGTAAGAGGTACAATAACATGGAAAATATGGCACAGTCACTTTAGTGGGCCCTTCCTCATGAAATATCGCCTAATATATATGTGGAAATGTCATGTTACAAAAGCAGGCAGTCCTTTCACATTAAAAGTGTCTAAAAGTGCAACATTGTGTGCCGTTAATTGTGACAAGGTACGTGTCCCTAACTTTGGCCCCGATCATGGTACAAAAAATAACATTTATACAAGGCCATTCCAATAGGTTCTAGTTTGCCTGCACAAGAAATGAAACTGCCCTCATTCTGTAATGTATAAAAGACAGGAGCCTTTTTGTGTAACAAGTGTATAAAGAAGTAGGCTATTTACAGGCCACTGAGAAGCACCTGTGGACACTATGGGCCTTACAGTAAGACCTAATTAGGCCTGGACCTACAGCATCATCCCATCTCAACTGTAGCCTTATATGAAACATAAAAATAGATGAAGAGAATCTTTAACATTACAGCTGTGCATTGTTAGTTGTGGGTCATGGGTTGTGTGGCCGTTTTGACACAATAATCCATCTCAATATGTACAGCCCAATGCAGGATTGGAATGGTGACGGACAATGAATACCTTGTACTAAATGGACTTTTGAAGTTTAATGCCGCAGCTGGGAGACGTGATTGATGAACATCGTGAAGCATATACTCTTTAGGCCTCTGCTGAATAATAATTATAAATGGCAATTATAATTTCTCGATCTTGTGCTGTGCCCTCAGTCATCATACAAGGTCAGTGCTTCACATTCACAGTGACCAGTCAGTGTGGTTTGGTTTCAAGCTGGTCGCCACACATCATCATCGCAACCGAAGGGAGCCTTCTACCATAACACACACACACACACACACACACACACACACACACACACACACACACATATATATATATATATATATAGAGAGAGAGAGAGAGAGAGAGAGAGAGAGAGAGATAGTAAGGAAGTGCCTTTGGCTGTGCCCAGGTAACAAGTTAAAGTGACGTCAAAAGAGGTAATGTGTAAAAAGGGAAAAGAACATCCATTCTAAACATGTTTCAACAATTGTGCATGCGACCTTAGGCTAAACAAAATATATGTGTGGTTCTGGTTACCTGCCAGACCTATCTGAAAAGATTCGAGAGGAAAATCTTGATTTGACATGGTTGACGAAATCATAATATTTTAGTCATTATTGTACTGATTTAGCTGTTTTCCTTCAGATTGTACAACAATCTGATGGAAATTAGCAAAATTAGAAAAAGACCATCGCCATGTTGTCAATTTATTTAAGACAATTTTTGTAATTATACATGTAACGCTTCAGGGGATTTTTGCACACACATTATGTTTATTAATTTGGGGAAATTAACAGATAAATCATTCTGCAATTATTAAGTTTTAAATTTTCTCTATTAAACCATGATTGTACAATGCTGGCATATTTGTGAATAAAAAATTATCAATCAATCAATCAATCAATATTCAGTGATAAATGTTTAGTACATCTAGGCCTAGATATTATCTTAATGTATTTTTTCATGGTAGACCACAATATGAAAAAAGCAAGTATAGAATCAGAAAAATATTAAGTTGCTTTGAACAGACTTGTAGCTGAAATGCTTTAATCATTTACGAATTAAAAGATGTATCTAAATTTTCAATGAATTACCATATAAGTAAATAAATATAAGCGCCAAAGCCATATTTTTAATGACACTAAGATACTGAAAATGTAAATATATAAAGCGGTACCTCTCCAGTACTCCTATATCATGGCAGTCATGCATCAAGAATGATTCAACCATTTTATTTTTGAAAGTGTTCTTACATTCACTCTCTCTGATATACCTTGGCAACACGATACCACCATGCCATGCATGCACACATGGAGAGCATTATTTTAAACACAGCACAATGCATTCTGGGAAAGGAAAATCAGTTGATCGCGGCTATGTGTTTCCGACACTCTTCCAGGTGTCCACTGAGTTACCTGGGCAAACGATCTTTAAAGTACTTTTAAAACATGACTTACTATGTTAACTTTAAAATGCCTGCTCGGTGGGGTCTGTTGCAGTTATCATCGTTAGCTACATATCCAAATGCGACACGACGCCATGTGGTGGCGAGCGCCATTTTGAACATTGCGCAATTAGTGCAATGATTGCGGGACAGTCGCATTTGACTTGGATTTGTTTCATTAGGACTACGGTTTGGATATAGTAATGACACTGTATAATTTGATTTGGACTTCAGTGAATCGCGGCCACAGCATATATCATATCATTATTGGTGCCCTGAAATATTTGCAAAATGTGTACTTTTGGTTTCATACTTTATAACTGTCATCCCAACACCCACTCGGCAAGATCGTCCCAATGCTCGTTTACAAACCATTGGCATTGCCACTGGGTACGGAATTGACAATCTTATTGCCTCTGGGTACGGAATTGACAATCTTCAAAATGACAGCCAAGTCGATTGGATATTTAAAAGAGGTGGCATCCAAAATATGTGTGATAAGTAAATATAATATCACCCAGAAGAAACTTCGAAAGACTTCTATTCACTGTTTGTCATTATTCCCTGGATAACAGCAATAATGACGATCTCGTTTGAGCAATTGCACAGAATCTATTCGTGTGCACGTGCTATCGAGTCAGGAACGGCCAGCATATTGTCTCTTCCAGAGTCTCATCTGCGAGGTGGCGTGCTAAACTTTGAGCCAAATCCGGCCTTTTTCAATGGCATTGCATGCAAGGAATTTTTTCCCTTTCTTTAACGAATCATTTACAGGAAAAACATGAAAACCATCTATCCTGAATTAGGCATTTTGCATCATTTCCTTCATATAGCCATGGTTATAATGGAGATAGAATGTGTTTATAATGCTTCAGATTCATAATTATCACAAAAACGATATAGACCTACTTTTTTTCGTTTGCTGTGAACTCAGCTGACTGACTAATCAGGAGAAAAAGTGATGGGCCTACCAGGTCTATTTTTACTTTCTGCAGAAGTGGTAAACTTTGAATTTTGAGTGGGTAGGCCTATATCATTTGGAAACACTATGGTCTGTGGTTCATGGAAAATATTTCAAGGTTAAGACGCCTGGTTTTAAACCACCAATTGCCTTTTATGGGTGACTGCCTGTCTTAAGTCAGCAGTGAAATTTGTCAATTTACATTGCTATTGGAAGATGAATGTCGATGCTGGGTAACTCGAGAATCTCTTTGCTGTAACTGTTGGGTTTAAAATTTTTAAATATGGATCATGTTATTTCTAAACTATATCAACATTGTGTCTAAATCTACGCAAAGTAAAGCATTTGTTTGGTGAAATATCTGATCGTGTCAAGAAGGAGCCCATCGTCATGGATCAACATTATGCTGTTTACAATGCATATCCAGCACAATCAATGAATTTTAGCTCAGGTCCACATGTTTAGATCACTGGGACTTCTATTCCATTAGTATTGTAGGTGTGGGGTGTTTCTGCATCACATGTTACTATTGTTAGTAACGGACGGCAAAAATAAACATGTTGCGTCACATTTATCTCGCCTATTTTGGAAGGTTCATCGGACAAATGCATCCCTGTTTGTTGGTTTCCATGCATTGCTTTCCTCGGCAGTTGTCGGAAATGGAAGTACTTTTCGGTTATTGTCGGCAGCTTGAAATTAATACCATATTTGCATCGATGACCCCGTTACGTCAAATGAGATTCCCAATATGGACATTACCGTTAAATTTGACTGATTTATGCGGCGGATATATCAACACACGTCATACTTATGCCAATCGGAGGAGAGTATCTGAATATACAATTCTAACATGGGCGGGGCTAATGAAGCACCCGGTGCATTGCCTTGAGTGCGTTACGCCCATGCTTTAATCATTAATGGGACTATGAAAGCCAAGGTAGGCATCCAATGAAAAGGTGGGCGTATCTAACAATACACGTGCCGAGCGCATATTTTAGGCCTACATGCTATTGAGCCACGCAGACGACACATTTATGGAAGTGCTATAATGAAGGGCATGTCGAGGCAACCTTTCAACTTCGCGGTGGGGGATATTGTTCTGTATAAAGACGAACATTGTCTTATTATATCTGAAAGCGAGCCACTTGTTTATAGCGTCTATTCTGTTGTACAATTAGATATAGGCATTGTAATTAATGGCCTTACTATTGTTGGTTTGGAGCCCGTTACTTCTACCGATGGGAACAGAATTGGACGAAACCAGCTTCACGGAAAGCTCTGACATTGACAATGCCCCCCCCCCCAAAAAAATCCCCATGTTTCAGAGGATGAAATCAACAAACTTGCAGATGGAAGACTGTCTAAATCCACAATGAATCAAACAGCATGGGCAGCACATGTGTTTCGAGGTTTGTTTATAAACATTACTACATTTGACCCCTTTGATTGATATGTAATGTATGACGCAAGTTATTCAGAAAAACACACTTGGCTTACAGTTTCAACAAAATTTAAAGCAAATGTGTACTCAGACTGACCTCTACGTATGCCCTGATCATGGACTGTTATCACTGCATGAAGATAAAATCCAATAGGTAATCCATTATTGCATAGATTGTTGAAAGATGAACAGATTAGACTAGAAAATTGAAGTGTTAGCCTCTGCCTTCGTCCGCAATGTGACTTCTTGGCGCCATCAGGGGATTCGTAATTTTGTTACCATCCCCTTAAACAGGGGGCGCTATGAAATAAATTCTTTGTAGAATAAATGTGCCACTACCTATTATTAATTTCAGCCATATTTATTGTAAGCCTATATATTAAAAAATATCAAGTTAATTGGATAACTACATGTCTTTCCAGACTGGTTAATTGAGAATGAAGAGTGTCCCGAGTTGGAGAATCGTCCATTTGATAAACTAGTTGAACTTTTGCGGAAGTTTTACTACAGTGTGCGAAATAAAGCTGGTGACAGATATGGCATGTCAACAGTGGGACTCAGGTCTGGAATAAATAGACATCTGCAGTCGGCCCCCTTCAATAGGCAGATTAATTTGATGCGTAATCGTGATTTCCAGGCAGCAATTCAGGTGTTCGTTGGGTACGTTGCCTTGTTGAGACAGCAGGGTGAAGACAAAACTAAAGGAAAGGACACCATACGTCCTGGAGATGTAGAGAAATTGTAAAACAAAGTAATTTTGGACACACCAGAAGGACTGCAGTTCAGAATATTTTTTCAACTTGGCATGCATTTTGGTAGAAGGGGTAGGGAAGGGCTATTCAAGAGTTGACAAAAGAATCATTCGTTGTATGTACAGATGAAGAAGGAATTGAGTATTTGAAAATGGCGTACAATGAAAAAGACCAAAAAAAAAAAAAAAACTAGACAAGGTTCTGAACGTAAAGGAAAATGAGAAAGATTATGTTATGCATTCACAGGTTGTTGATGAAAGCTGTCCTGTGACGGCTTTCAAGAAGTATGTTAGGAAACTGAATGACAAATGTAATGCGTCATACCAAAAGCCAGCCAAGAACGCAAAATAAGATGATGAGACACGGTATGAGGCAACCCCACTGGGCAAAAACAAGTTAAATATTTTTGTGAAAATTATGTCAGAATCTGGCGGCTTATCCCAATTTTACACCAACCACTGTAACTGGTCATAGAATATGCAAAGCCTGGCCTCATACCTATATGCTCCTTCCCAGGAAAAAAAGAGGGGTTTGTCTACAGCCCTTCATTCCTATGGGAATTCGAAAAAGCAGAAACACATGCCTTTAAACACTGTGGTGTCTCAACTTCCAAACCTAGGCCTACAAGCACAATCAGCTCCGCAGATATAGGCCTATCTGAAGAGGGTCTAAGTCCAAGGCCAGACGTAGCTCATGGTCACCTTTCCTTGTTACGTAACATACAACAAAATATGGCTTCATGTATCTTTGCTGGTGGTACATTTAGTAATTGTACATTTAGTTTTAAATTTGACAAAATGTAGGCCTACATCTAGCCTTAACTCTTTCCATGCAGGGGACGAGTTAACTCGCACATTTACCTTCGTTGCATTATGCAGGCGACGAGTTAACTCGCAATCGGGGCACCAGATAAGTTGTAGGGTACCACCATAATTCCGTCACAGTTATTGTATAGACATGTATGCCTTACTATACGTCACTGTATAAACAAATCACAGGTTATAAAAAAATCGATGCATGTGTTGACCTTAAAAATATTTACCGCGGAAAAAAACAAACAAATTGTTTGTCACGTGACTTAACGGTCTCTCTCAACATGGCGACGGCCACCAGGTCACGCAGGCAGATTCGCCCACCAAGACGCTATGGGTTTGATGATGATGAGGGCGTAGATGAAGTGATCCTAGAGCCTGACTCAGACGATTCCAGCTCTTGATTTTCATCTGATTCGGAATCGGATTCTGATGAATCTGACAATAATGTGCGGTCGAGAAAGTCGGGTAAGTAAGCCAGTCAACCTTGCTTACATTACCCACGTGACAGAGCAGTCGTTTTCTTGTGTTGAATGTGCACGTTCATCAGTGGTCATTATAACAAACATCGAGAGTTTGCTCTGTAATGTAGTGGAAAATCACCAACTTGTGCCCTTTCACACCGGGATTATGACACATTATGAAGAATATTAGTGAAATACTACCAATGCCTGCATGTAAATAGTGTATCTAAAAGTAAAAAATACTTTACAAACACGTGTGAAGAAAGCGAGTCACGGTCAAGGAAGGGGGCGTGGACGTACATGTAAGCAGGTCCCTGATTTTATCTGTTTACCAATGCAATAGTACATATTTTGTTCTTTTTACGTATTGTAGGCAGGATAGGCCTAATACAGCTGTCTGTTTACCATGTATTGGAATATAGGTAATGAGTTAGCCATACATGTAAATGAATGAATGCATGGATAAATGAATGAATGAAATTATGTGGACGAAAATTTTAAAAGCATGGCATTGCGATAGACCCACTATCATTTATAAATGAATGAATGAAATTATGAGGAGAAAAATGTAAGCATGGCATCATATCAGGTTTACGTTGATTTAATTATGTAGGCCTAGTAAATTAAATATAGTCCATGATTTTAATACTCCTAATCTTGTTTTAGCATGAATTAAAAATTCCTTCAGATTATAATACCAATGAAATAGTTAGGCCTAATCTTTCGGCTCTACCTTGATGAAAGATGGGATGCAAGGTTCCAGCTGTCTGTTTGCCACGTGTTTGAATAAAGGCATTTGAGTTAGCCATAAATGCGAATAAATGAATGAATGAGATTATGTGGAATTGAATCTAGGTATTTGAGTTAGCCCTAAACGTGAATGAATAAATAAATGAATGAATTAAATTATGTGGCAGAAAATTTTAAGAGCATGGCATTGCAATGAACACACTATCATTTATAAATGAATGAATGAAATTACGAGGTGAAAAATGTAAGCAGGGCATCATAACAGGTTTAAATTGATTCAATTATGTACACCTAGTAAATTAAATACAGTCCATGATTTTAATACTTCTTGTTTTAGCATAAATTAGAAATTCCTTTAGATTATAATTCCAATGAAATAGTTAGGCCTAATCTTTCCGCTCTTCCTTGATGAATGATGGGATGCAGGGTTCTAGGTAACTAATTCAATTAAGCCCAAACTGGTCAAAAAGGAGGCATGGTATATTAAAAGGCCTAAGTCGATTGCCCCATGGTAATATTATTTTATTCCTTGTTTTAATACTTCTTGTTTTAACATAAAATTAAAATCCTCTAGATTATGATACCAGTGAAACAGTTAGTCCTGATCTAATACATGATTTTAATACTTCTTGTTTTTAGCATAAATCATAATAAGACACCCCAGGTTATATTAACATTGAAATAGGTAGACCTAATCTTTTAGCTCTTCCTTGATGAAGGATGCAGGGCTCCAGATAATGAGTTCAATTAGAAAGAAAACTCTCTCTCTCTCTCTCTCTCTCTCTCTCTCTCTCTCTCTCTCTCTCTCTCTCTCTCTCTCCAGCCATGTGGCCGTAGGTGGGAATATTTATTTCTTTACTTATATTGTGTTGGAGGTTGCATAAAATTCTTTCGGTAGGCAGGAAAATGAAGGGTCTGTAGGGTTACCAGAACAGGAAATATTTTTATTTCAGCTCTAATAAATAATTTGTCTTTGTGTCTTTTATCTATATAGCCATATCAGTGAGCAGCGCTGATGATGGGTGGACAGCAGAAGGCACTGAAACCCCCTTGACTGTTCCAGCATTTACCGGGAACCCAGGAATAAAGGTACAGATTGACCCTAATTCAAAACCATTGGACTATTTCAAACTATTCCAGGATGAAGACCTCTTTAGGTCTCTTGCCACAGCAACAAACTCCTATGCAAAAAGGGCCATAGGGTCTAACATGTGTCAGGAACATTCACGAGTCCATAAGTGGTCCGAAACAAATAGTACTGAAATGCAACACTTTGTTGGCTTATTGATGGCAATTGGGCTGAATGACTAGCCTACTTTTGCCAGTTACTTGTCAATTAAGCCTATAAACAGTTCTCCATATTTCAGGTCTGTTATGAGTAGAGACAGATTTATGCTTTTGCTTAAATTCTTTCACCTGGAGGATGACCCACAGAGTGGAGAAAAGTTGAGAAAAATCAGGCATATGGTGGATTATTTAAATGGAAAGTTTAGTGCTCTTTACACCCCAGAGAGAGATGTTTGCATTGATGAAACTATTATCCCATGGACAGGGGGGCTTTCATTCAAGCAGTACATCCCAATCAGTACCAGCAACATTGTTACACATCTTATGGAGCCCTTGCTTAACAAAGGATAAGGCCTCTGGGTGGGTAACTTTTATAGTGGTATTCCATTATTTCAAGATTTGAGAACCAAAGATACTGTTGCTACAGGAACTCTGCGTGTCAATCGCAAGGGTATTTCTCGTGTCCTCAAGGAGGCTGTACTTCATCGTGGGGAAGCTTTGTGTCTCTGAAAAGGGAATATGGTTATAGTCAAATGGCAGGACAAGAAGACTGTTACATTTTTGACAACAGAGTTCCATGGTTGCATGATAGATTCCAGTAGAAATGACAGTGTAGGCAAGGCTGGTGTTGTGTTCAGCTGGGTTGCCTTCCATTAGATTTTAATGAATTTGAAATTCTTTTGGTTCATGTTAGAATCTGTTAAAAATATTGGTATTTTATTTACACAAATTTTAAAATTTGGCACTTGTGTGATTACTTGTTGCATTGAATTATGGATCTCTTTGAGTAAAACTTTTGTATTCAGTTACAGCTGAAAAGAATGTTACATGAGGTTGCTGTTCGTTTCTTTATAATTATTTTGGGACTATTTCTTCTACATTGTTGTGTAAAGTACAATTTTATTTATGTTGTATCAGAAAGTACATGTACTTTGTATTTTTACCTATCTGTAATGTCACATTGTTAGTTTATATACTGGAAGGGAATTGTATATTTGTCTTCTTGTTTTCTGTTCACCTGATCAAGTAATTATGTTATTCAGTTCAGCCTGTCCCTATAAGTTACATGCATCTTGTCAACAAAAGCTCTTATTGTCTTTGGTATTTAGAAAAATGGTTTGTTTACATACTGTGTAATTTGTAAATTGCCCTGAGTAAAAAGATAATTCATGCTAGCCAATTACAAAAATCATAATGTTAGGAAACAAAAATTATGGTTACAAGGTAATTTGCAATCCACTTTGAACTTTACTGATGTGTAACATATTTCAAGTGCTGAAAAAGAAGATTGGTAGATTAAACTATTTAATTTTACTTTTGCAGGTCAGCCCGTGAAAGTTCCGCATTTCAAGAAGCACTATGATTCTAACATGAATGGGGTGGACATATGTGATCAAAATGTATCGTACTACGGGCTGCAAAGAAAGAGCATCAAATGGTACAAAAAGGTATCCTTCTACCTGTTTGGTTTGGTAAGAGTACAGGCTTATGTCTTGTACAAAATTCAGCACAGACGAGAAAATTATAGGTCACAAATGTCCTTCACTGAAGATCTCTGCCAGAAACTATGTTCACTTGGAACTGTTCCTCCTGTGTCTCGTGGTCGCACCACTGTTGGACTACCAACACAACGCTTGCAAGAGCGACATTTCCCCTCCTTGCTGCCTTCAACTGACAAAAAGGAAAATCCCATGAAACGTTGTGTGGTGTGCTATGCCCCAACCGGAAAACGCAGACAGGCTGGTGTCAAGGCACCTAGGCGCCACGAGACACGATACTGTTGTGCAGAATGTGGAGTTGCCCTTTGTGTTGCACCATGTTTTCGGCTGTTCCACACTTTCGAAAATTTTAAGCAAGCCTACAACTGTTGTATGGGGTACTTTGGCGTTGCAGACGAGTAACTTTACCGCATAGTTCTGGTATACTCAGTATTAATGCTGCCTAAAAATAATTGTTCAGCTTTCATGTCTCCCAAGTTTTACATGCATGTGAAATATATAGGGATTACCTTCCCATTGATTCTTTGTAAAAGAATATACATGTGTCCTGGCAAAATTAATAAAATATTTTTGCAGCCTACTTGCAGAATTTCCATGTTTCAAGTCTAAGGATACTGAGAGTTGTGAAAAATAACACACTGGAACATTCAGTGTGTAAAGACTCCATGTTCAATGTGCTCTGCTTGTTGTGCTTAGGATTTGAAATAACCTGGCAATGCACTGATGTTGACATCCACCATTTAAAAGAAAATACCTAAGGAATGCCAGAGGGTGGTTTGATCACACATACAATACTTTCAGGTTGAAAAAATCTAAACTTTAAATATATATAAAGTCCAAAACCTCTAACAAAATGGGAGGGTGCTCATGTCATATATATATATATATATATATATATATATATATATATATATATATATATATATATATATATATATATATATATATATATATGTATGTATGTATATGACATTAGCACCCTCCCACTTTATCAGAATCTTGGGACTCCCTTGGTATACCCCTAGCATTTCCTGAACATGCAAATGACATGTACAGATTTTGAAAAAGTTACCAGGCAAAAAGTGTTACACTACCAAGCTCAAATCAGCATTCTAGGAAGAGGAGCAAGTAGGGTTCAGGAGAATGCAGGAAATGTGTTGCTATACCCAAGGCATGGTTATGCTCATCCATTTTTTATATCTCACACCAATCAACAAGATAAATATTTTACATGGCTTAGTTTGGCGAACATACTGCTATAAATGTTAAGCACCAGTGATTTTAGCATTATAGTTAAAGCGAGTACCTAGAGCATTATAGTCATGTATTTTGATTTATAAAAGGAAATATTAAGAATAATGAATACATCACACACACATAAGTATATGTGTGTTCAGTGACACTTTAATTGTATCAAGATTTTTTAAAAAAGCAATCGGTACCTTCAAGGAAAAGGCTTTGGTTTAATAATCGTGGCAAATCTGCATTACAATTACCCGCACTCGCACATGTACATATTTTAGTAATATGTTGTGTGTGTGTGTGTATATGATATATATATATATATATATATATATATATATATTAATAACTTAAATGATAACTGAAACTTGGAATAGCTTTGAAAGGTTTGGTCTCTTGCGACCCGTATATATATATGTACTTAAATGATAACTGAAACTTAATGGAATAGCTTTGAAAAGTTTAAACCGTTCAGTGTCTTGCGAATATATATATATATATATATATATATATATATATATATATATGTATATATATATATTTAGATACATGTATTTTGCAAAGATGTTTTCAATAGGTACAAATACATATATGTGTATATAAAAATATATATATATGTCGAAAAAATAACAAAAATGTTTACTGAAACTAAATGGAAAAGGTATGAAAAGTTGGAAACGTTTGGTCTCTTGCGAATATATATATATATATATATATATATATATATATATATATATATATATATATATATATATATATATATATATATATATATATATGTCTTAAAAATAACAGAAATGCTTACTGAAACTGGAATAGCTAAGTTAAGTCTCTTGCGAATGATATATAGCGGACATACATATATGTATATATATATATATATATATATATATATATATTGCAAAATGTCTCTACAATATTCTTTGCTGATTTGTTTGTGAAGGGACTATTTAAAATATGGCTTTCAAGACATATATGTGGTCAGTTTTCTCTTAAGACTTCTTATATCTCTTGCAAAGGTCATTTCAAGGTCATCTGAAGGTCATCTTACCATGTGGGTAAGATGATGAAGTGTGCAGACTAAAATAAAGCCCATAGTACTCAATTACTACTGAGTTGAGTTATCTTGTCTCTCGATATGGCAGAGTAAAGGTTGTTTGTATTTTCATCAGAAAATTCATGGAGTTCAGAAATATACTCAGCACACAAGGTAGAACATAATTTCAGCAGTGAAACAGTTAAGCCTGTGTCACAAATTGACATAGCCCTATATAGGAGCCAATAGATGAAGTTAAATATATTGGTGTAAATGTACCTAAGCCTACTTCAGCACTTGTTATGAATGATTCCACATGTCTGCATAGATAAAATGCTTGTTCTTGACTATTTCATGCTTGTTATCTAGGTCAACATAAACCTCATTATTTACTTGTATCACGTGACTACAAAATGTAGTAGGGCTATTAACATCTAAACAGGCTACATTTGCTTAAGCTAATCATAGAAGTAATAGGCCTAAAATTTGGTAGTTTACCTGAGCTCAATCTTAGGCCTTGTCACAATTATATGCTACAGCTTGTACAGCATATCCATGTAATAAATTACTGAGATTGAGAACTGTTGTCCATTCTTGTGTCTGAAGAAATACCCGAGGTAGCCTACGTTGGAAATGTGTTACTACACACCCCATGGTAATGCAGTAACGTTATGCTCCGCCCACAGTCATCGTGTCAATCACCTTGCAGCAGATCGTTGGTCTTCAGGCCGCTGATATGAAACTTATGTAGGTAGGCCTACTTTTATTGACCCCTATTGTGTGCATTTTTGGGACTCTTTGCAACAAAAGTATTAGATGGTTACCCATGTTAGAACTAGAGTAAAGACTAGTTGTGAAGCTTCATTGTTAAATGATCGAATAATGTCGAGGGCAATGGGCCGTGACGCACCGTAGAAAAATATATATAGAACAGACTTTGGTCTTTCCCACCGAACCAACTATTCCAGACATTTGTAAACTACATAACTTTACACTGTTGAAGAATTGGCAATGGCCATGCCCTCCTTCGTTGGGCATGGGCTAATCTTGTCATTCCTTTGTGGGTCCTGACGACCAACAATTTTGCTCTGCATGTTAGGCCTGCATATTCAGGGCACATGTGTTCGCTTCTGGTTTCCTTTCCCAAACTCTTTATAAAGGGACACAATATGAAATGAAAATGTGATTTTGTTACTTAGATGGATGGGTATCTATAGGCATAAAACACGACCGCACATAAGAAGTTGGGGCAGACAGGGACAGTGGGTCTGGGGTGGAAGCCAAACAAACAGGCCTAGAAATTGCATTATCCGTTACAGTATTAGGTTGTAGCCTAATGAATAGGCCTAGTCATGAGCAGACGCGACGTCATTCCCAACAGTAATGGTGCCCATAATGGAGAGCGTGATCTGTGTTAAGTATTGGATGGTTACCCATGTTAAAATTAGAGTATATCAAAGCTATTTTATCAGTTTTAATTACAACACATAATACTTGTGGGTAAAATTTTATTTGTTTTCCTCTCAAACTTTCCTTTGCAAGGAGCTAGGTTTGATATTTTTCCTTCTAGAGCCAAGATTAAGAGACAGGAAAAATGTTAGAACTACTAACCTCTCGCAAAAGTAACATTAACGCAAATGAAACTGAATATATTATGGCAATTGCAAGAGAAAACAAACATTCTATTAGTACTTTTAACTACTTTCACTTTATATCAAAATCAGTTTTTCAACTCCCACTTCTGTTATATGGTGTACTGATGTAACAGTCGCCAGTAAAATACTGTTATAAAAGCAAGTGGTGGGAAAACTCACTTTCCTACTGTTACAGAATGTGTGTATAAAACCATTTTGGGGGTATATAAAATTGTCGACATTTATTCAACTTTTACACTCAGTGGAGAGTAGACCTAAAAAGACCAAGTGGTGGTAAAAATATATTGAGCTGAATTCCACAAGTTATTCAGAATACTTGTTTACTTGTTGTACTCATTATAAAGTGTTGTTTTACTGGTTATTGAAAAAAAGTCAGATATCTGCCAACATATCACAGTGAATATCTAAGAAAACACAAGTAGTGGTAGCAATCATTCATCTCAAGTTATTAAAACACATATTTAAGGCCATGCATGTTCAGGTAAGAAAATACCTTGCACTCATTATATTAAAATACCTTGCACCCATTATATTAAAGTACTTTAGTTTTATCTTTTATTGAAGTCAAAAAGTCAAGTCTGGTTTGTCTGTCAAAACGGGCTTCTCAATAAACAATATTTCACATTTCGATTTGGACATCACCATGACATATGGCTACTTGATTGTATTGCGTCTGCTGTAAGTGCTCATGCCCAATAGCAGGAAAAAATGTAGTGTCTGCTGTGAATATTACACTCCATACGCAATATCCCGGAAGTACTCATTTGAGCCACAGGTGGGGTTTTTATGGGTTTTTTTCCTCTCTGTTTTTGTCTTGGGTGGTGCGACCATTGTCGCGTCCCATAGGATTACGTGTGCTCGACTGTTCAATTAAATCAGCAAATCCGTTGCCGTCAGTGCGCATGCCCACATATAAAACGTTCTCAATGTAGTTTGTGTTGGCATTTCGCTTGCCTTTTGTTTTTGCCTTTCCACTGGCTGACTTGTTACATATTACCACAGTATAGATTAAACTTATACCAGGTTAAACTACAATGTTTGAATGAGAATTACTTGCAGATTTGTACTGAATATGTACTTGCATTTGTCCACTTCGCCCAAATGTTCAAAAACCTAGTCACATGCATATGGTGAACTGTTGGGTTTGCAACTGAGCTGCTGTCACAGAACCTTTTCCTCCAGACACAGCTGTTTCATGGAATTTAGGGCTTTTGCTCAGTTCAGCCACGAGGTCGACACAGGGTAGAAGGGTGTATGTTGTTCGAGTTGAATATGGTAAAAAGGGTTAAAAAGTCAGTTTTTGAAAGCACCTTTATACAAAAACGTGTGCTCATAATAATACATCATTTTACCATATGGAATACTTATAATGAGCTATCAGATTTAGGCATTATCTCAATATTGACAAAAAACGGGTATACATCTTTTTACCATATCACGGTATAGTTACTAGAGACAATCCCCCAGTCATTGTCAAGTGGACGCTCGAGTTTTTGGTTGCAAAATCCGTACGTAATGTGTACCAGTGTCATATTTATACGCATTAGAAAATACATCCACGAATTGGACTTAAAGATATGCTTGGCAGTATTACTGAATTCTTGAAAATTGTGTGATTCAGGAAGACAGAATCAGGACACTGAAACCATTTCTCCTCATGAGTTCACATTATGCAAAGAACAGTGCACAACGATGCCCCACAGTTGCAATATGGGAATCAAAACTGTTTCACAATGGTGCAGAAATTAAGAGTGAGACTCTATATATGTACCAGCATCCATACCCGCACATATGGAGTCCTACCTATAGTGCCAAGATCAACTGCACCTTGGCCATGTATCTTCCTGAAATTTTGCATAATTTTGCAAGGTGCCCAGTACAAGCTGGACTTTGAATTCAGGGTATCCGTCATAGAGGTTCAGAAATCACTTGCTGTACACCAGTGGCCCGATGCCTTGGGCTAGATGTTAATGTTTTTGTAGGCTGGCCTCAAGGCATCTGTTTGTGTGTGTGTGTGGGGGAGGGGGGGTCTTTAAAAATTGAGGTTTTAAGGGCAACCTCTAACGCAATTCTAATATGGGTTAATGCAAACCCATTAATGCTCAATGTAGGGTTTGCCTGAAACAGCGTTTGGTTGTGAGCTGCTGTCACACGTGCCAGACTCAATTCCCATCTCCTCAATGCCAAAAGTGTGTGTGTCCAAAGCAACAAGGCATACACGGACAGTGTAAAATAGCCCCAATCTCATAATGACACTTCTGTGATCTTGGGGCATCTGAACTCAATATGCTTTCTTGTGACAATCGTGTATTCCTGACCAATTCTTGTGCTTGCCTTCTCTCACACCTACAAGAGTGCCAGGACTTTTCCAACTGGAGCACACTCTTTGATTGGTTGATTCATTACTCACATGTAATCTACCCCAGAACACTGTTCTTCACAATAGCTTGCTTTTCCACCAATACAAGGAATAAATGACCAGAATATTAGTGTGTATTTTTTTCCATTTGGTATTGGAAATTTATTTAACAGCATCTCATCGTTTCACATGGCAAACACTGCCAATTGTGATTGGTATCGATTCCTTCTTGTCCTCTTCACTGATGTCATACCTGAGAGCTTAGTACGTGTCACCATGCCAACAGATGTAAATCAATGCCGAGCCTTTACCTTGCACAGACCATGAGCGCCATTGGGTACTACATTACTGTTTCTGCAAATCAGATTTGACTGATGTTCACATTTCTTCTTTAGAATATATTTTCCTATTATCTGTAGAATGCATGACGCCGCAGGAGGAGACATCTATGCAAAAAAGTTTGGGACCACGGGAATAAAATTCATAATCGATAGTATCTAAAAGTTATAAGCGATGGTATATTAAAATAGCATTTTCATTGGTTAGTCATTTCTAAAAATCATGATCTGGACATACAGACAACACGTAAATTCTTTTGTGGAAGCAGTAGGCATGCGAAAATGTTGCAGGCTTTTCAGTGAATATGTGGTGATTTTGTCCTTGCTTCCAAAGTTTGTAATGGCAAATTAGACTACTTGCTCATTTTTGTGACAGCAGTGATGACGTGTATTGCCCCGTCTCGAAATAAACCGCATTGACTTAAAGTTAATCCTATTGCCATCAAGTAATGGGATCATGAATTGAATTTTTGATATCAGAAATACTAAATTCTTTGATTTGTGGAAATCCAAAGTAGCTGGCATGCTCAGATGCTACCCTAAAGCCTCGACCTGTTAAAAAGACACGAATAGAAAGAGAAAATTGCTGTATTGTGAAAATGGTGGCCATCCACAAAACTGTGATCTCTACACATGAAGTCATATGACCAAGTGTACTAATACATATTGCACTCCCATACCCTTTAGCAGCATCAGGATTTGGGACTATCTTAATGCGATCATTTAAGATATGTGCGAGGGTATATGTGTAAGTTTTAAAGTAATTGGAGACAAGAAAGTTCCTGTTTGAATCCCTCAAAGCCTAACTATTGGACGGGTGAACTGAGCCACTTCTTAAGACGATGACATGGATCCAGATGAAAGGTGTCAATATTTAGGCTCAATGATGTCTTGTGTGTGTGAAAATGTACAAATATTTGCAATCCTCCCATTGTTGACAACGCTTTGGTTCTATTTGGAGCACAAGATTGAGAAATGGCCAAAAAACTTTAAAAAAAAAAGCAATGCACATCTCCATAACGTAAAAATATATCAACTGTATCAGGATATTTCATTTTCCCAAACACCTGCATTGCAATATTTTGGTATAGCATACAAGCTGATAATATTATTTCCTTCTGGAACACTTTCAAGTTTAACACATCTACGACATGCACATTTGGAGGGTAATATAGTATGATAGCTGCGTTTGACATTTTAAAATAATTGGTTACATCACAGGGGTAACTTAAACAAAGTGGCCCTTGGTTGTCATCATGATGGCACGTTTGCCAGCATGAAATATTCATTTCTCCTTCATTTATCAAGGAATGTGATTGATTGAATCTTAAAATTTCCGCGTCTTCATCGAACAACAGTGACTTAAAACGTTAAATTTAGCTAACAAAAAGCTTACTGATGCGGACAATCGATATTTTATCATGCAGCAGTGCGGACAATGATGCCTAATGATAAAAATGAATTGTGCAGTTTACTGGCTGCGAAGAGCAATTTGTTGATCGACTGCTGGCCAAAAATGTGTGAGGTGCCCAGGTTGATAAAGTCACCTGCAGCAAGGACATTCAATGTTGTGTTAACAATTATTTGTACTGCTGCTTATGTCTTTGTCATTAGGGTGATCATCAGTGACTGCCTGCAACAACATCAGCAACTTCCTTTGAGTCATTCTAGCTATATTTGATATTTTGATGGTTCAGCACATGGTCCTCTCGCATCGTCTTGATAATTATTTTGAAAAGTGTCTTTTTTTAAACATAATCAATGGCAGAAGGGAACAATATGCTTTTTTGACTGATATGAACAGCAATACTCTGTGCGCTTTATCGCTTTTCATGTGCTGCGTGATAGAGTCCACGCCAATGAAAGCAAGCTAGCTTTCACGAGTCTACTGCTTCAAGATATCTTGAAGGCTTGATGGGCCATGAAAGCTGGCAGGCCTCATGTCATGTCCCGACCCATGATACAGACTTTTCTCTTCTATCTTGAGCACGAAATACTTGTAACGCGTGACAAGGACTTCGCTCCCCAAGAATGGGCACTTGAGAGTTTCAGTAACCTGGTTCCCACTGCCGTTTTTACCCGATTAAAATGCTGTTGCACTCCGAGCAAACGCTTTGTTATATGGTGTTTTCTCTTTATTGATAAATTATTCAAATTGTTTCTGTTCAAGAGTATTCTGCACCATCAAGTTTTGCCATGTGTGGTTTTAGCTCACTATTTCATAAATATAGCATTTAGTAAGTTTTGTGTCAAGCCAATCTAGCGTTTTGCAGTGGGAAAATGACAATGAATATTCATATGATCATGGAGAGGCAATAGTGCTTCATACCGGAGTAATTCTGTGAAAAAAGTTCAGCTAACTGCTATAGGTTTTCAAATATAACACTTTTCCTATGCACTTTTACAATGGATTCCTAATGCAATTCTAGATGCTTTGATATAACCCCACCAATCACTAAAACTATTTTTGTTTCAAAGATTTGATTTCATTCCAATTTTTCAGTTGGGTTACATATTTACTATCTGTTCGTACGAAAATAATATACCTTGCCAGAACAAAATTGGTCGGTGAAGCTACATTGACCTTGATACCCTCCCCCAATAATGATGGCTTCCAGGTGGTACATACTGCCTCACTGCTGCTAAAATAAACTAGAATTATGGATGATACACATTTGTTAGTACACATATATGTCAGCTTTATTGCCCCCATCAAGTAGGTACGAGGCCATCATGATCACTCTGTAATCTGACCTAGTTTTCTGCTTCAAATCATTCATCTTTATTCAAACTCCTTTAAAAATGGAGAATGTAGCCCGAATATCAATTGAAAAGTTACTCTTTTTACCCCCCAAATATGCAAATCCCTGTTGTTTTGTTTAAACAAAAAACAATCCAGCAATGTGCCATATTGTAAACCATTGAGGCAATTTAATTGTTCAGTTTTTACATAAACAAATAAAGATAGCCATTTCAAATGTTTTGATTTGACAAATATGAGTGATAAGGTAACATTGAAAGCAAAAAACAATTTGGCATGAAGGTGTGAATACGTAATTGTGGCCAATCAGGTGCAGGTAACTGCACTAAACAGATCTTATTTGTCTTACACACATGTTTAGGTGCCATTTACCTGTAATAAGCCCACTTTTTCCTGCTATACTGTTACGTGCATTTTCAGCCTGTTTTGACAGATATTTTTCCATTATAAATTTTATAAACAGGGGGCCAATAACATATTCATACATTGTGACGTAATGCTGGCAAGCCATGCTCGGCTATGACAGGTAAACACTGGAATAACTTTTGATTCTATTTATAGACTTGCCTTTTTCTTGCATGTTCTCAATGAAAGGTGTTTGAACAACACCAACTACATACTTTATCTGAGAGAGTGACGCAAAAAAATGTACGCCTTTATGCTAATATGGATCTCTGTACTCGGAATATCAATGCAGCATCTCTAACATTGTTGTAACCTCTTTTCCACTTCTAATTTTTATGAAAGCACTATTTCCACGTTGTAAATATGACATCTTATCATTATGAATAATGGATTGCTTGATGGCTTTTTTTTTTTTGCTGTTATAGCTGGTGATGTTTATGTTGATGTACTTGCCATGATTTGGACAATTTATAATTGGACTGCATTTCAACTATGATACTAACACGTACTGGTTTCAAAACTATATGGCAATGCGAACTATAAGCCAGGTTCAAAATAAATAGCAGCATGAAATGTAAAGAAGTACCAATCCAAATGCATTTGATGATTGATTTTATATCTGCAAAGGGATATAACACACCCGTTCTTGTGAAGAAAACCACACTCATTTTGTAGAATCACAACAGTGAGATTAAAAAAAGCAAGCTATTCATTCAACGCCAGATGCGAATGTCTTTTTTGAACTAACATAGTTTTAAGACATGCGCACTTTTCGACTCTACCACCGACAATGCACAAATGATTTTGGGATTTACATACCTAGATTTCAAAACGTCATAGGGGGGTCTTGTTGGCTGTATGTTTAGCATGTTGTCAAGTCTGATGGCATGCTTTAATAATATTGGACTGCACAGCTGTCGATTCGGTTCATGTGGGCTTTTGATGGTTCAGTGTCCAAACAGGTCTATATTTGTGAATTTACATGGATCAGTCAGTCTCAGTATTTGCTCCTTCCAGTGGGCCCTGTGAGGATTCAAAATGCTGTCTTGGATAACATTTGGAAGCAACCCAACTATTCCACAACTTATACCTTGTGCTGTGACTTTCAGGCCTTGTGAATTTAGCATGCCTCATTATCTTGTTATGTAAAAAAGTGATTCTTCCTTACGTTTCATTTTTCAAATTTTAGGCCCCACGGTGCTGATAGCAATAGACCTTCCCAAGATCCATTGCTCTTGACCAGAAAAACGCTATAATAAAGGTTACAATGATGATAATTTTGGTACAGTTATGATAGTGGCTGTTGCAATAGTGACACCACAATGTATGACATGTGGCCCTGTGGCAATAAAGTTTGAATTAGCAGCCAAAAATTGAACTTCTGTGCAAGATGCTCTACGACCCTTGCATGACCCTTGCAATAAATTATCGAAGACTTCCATTAATTGAAAATTTATATGTGTCTCTTTTTTGGTCGTCGTGTAGCAGAATAAACTATTGTCATCTTTAGTATGAGCTGAAATATGCTTTTTATGCTAAATCATGCCAACTGTTAATTCTATTCCTAACCTTTGAAAAATCAGGCAAACTTTGATTTCAATGCTAACATGATTGTTTCAACCACCAGGACAAAGAGTTCAGAAGTGTAGGTATGTCATATATTCCATTGATGTAGGGAGGTATCATTGCACTGACCGCAGTGTAATCTTGTCCAATATAATTTCACAAGGCAGCAATGTTCACTGAACAATAACCTCAGAACAGTATGGAAGTCATATATTTCGCGAACCGAGGATTGATCACCTCTGCTGGCCCATTGCCGGCCCATAGAGCAATATTGTACAGTATAATATTACAGGCCAGCAATGCTCACTGAACAATTATTATAGATCTGTGTTTATGTCATTTATTTCCCAAACGAGGGAAGGGATCACCTCTGCTGGCCCATAGAGTGACATGTGCTATAAAATGTAACCGACAACAATGTTTACAGAACAATTACGCAAGTGCAATTCATTCTAATGCCTCTTTAGGATTTCCATTCAAGACTTACTGTTGGACACATTAACATCTGAAACAGAGACAACAATTACGTTCAACTGTTCCCTTATTTCTGTGAGGCCACAACACTAGTTTTACTCGTGTAATAATAAGTAAGCGTTTTTAGTCTGCCCCTGAACTTCAGATTTGGAAATGTATGTATAATTTGATTGGTTAAAGCGTTGTATGAGACTAAGAACAATATTAAATAAGTAATTGAAGTTGCATGTGTGCAGTATGCGTTGACGTGTAAAAAGGAAATACCATACGGAATTATGTACATCATAACTGACAACATTATAAGCACAAATTTATAACAAACTGTCCAGGAAGTCTTCTTCTGGCCAGACTTTTGTCGGCTTTTTGTTACAGATATAAGACATGCTAGATGTCCAGCAAAAGAAACAAATGTTAAAATGCCGACATAACAGAGATACACTAAACTTCCGACATACACATTCTTAAAAATATCATTTCTTATATGTGGAATAGCCAGCTCGACGAGCACACGGTTTGAATTTCCTGGTTGTCTGTTCTCTTTTGCTAATAAGTCACATAATGCAACGGACAAAATGATACCAAATACTAAAATAACACTGACTATTCGGTGATTCATTCTGGGGACTGTAAATACAAGAATCAGACCTATAATGCGGTCAATGGTGATTAGGCACATTATGGAAAGGGATACAGTTCGTGAAGTATTGCTTATCATTTCAGCCAAAAAACATATTGCTCCCGTTTGCCATTTAATTCTGTTCAAAAAATAATACTTTCCAAAATAGTTGTCCATACGATGCAACACTACCATGTATAGGACCATCAAAATGTCAAATATAGCTAGAGTGATTCTAAAGAACCTGTTTATGTCCTGCAGGCACTTTTTGTTGTTTAACAAAATTGCAAAGGCATTAGTGGCAGAGCAAACAATTATCAATATCACAATGAAAGTTCTAGCTAATGTTGACATTATCAGCCTATGGCAGATGACACATTCTACCTCGCCAGTCAATCTACAAATTGCTCTTCTTGGCAGCAAACAACACAATTCAGCTCTATCAGTCAGCACCGTTTCCAGCGTCCTTATAAGGTTAAGAGATCCAATGTCCACCCTATTAAAGTTGTTGTTGGTTAGATTTAATGTTTGAAGTGTCTCTAGTCCTGTAAAAATTTTGGGATTTAAAGATTCAATGACATTTCTTGATAAGTCAAGGATAATCAAATTTTTCAGGCTTGTAAAGGTACCATCGTCCAGATGCACAAGGTTTACATTGTTTAATAATAACGTTTGCAATGTAAACGCTGGTTTGAAACTATCAAATGACAGCCTAGTGATCATATTGCCCTCCAAATTTAAATATTGTAGACCTTTCAGACTTGAGAATGTTCTTGGAAGAAATGACGATATAAAATTGTATGCTATATTTAAATATTGCAATGTAGGGGTTTTGTCAAATGAAATATCGTTCAAGACAGAGATACGGTTGGCACTTATATCAAGGTTATGGAGATATGTATAGCGTTTTGCGTTGGTTTTCTGCCATTTCTTTATTTTGTTGCCGCATAGAACCAAAGACCTGATACTAAGTGGAAGGGATGGAAATATGGTTAGGTTTTTATATACACAAGATATCGCATAGCCCAAATACTGGCACCTTTCATCTGGATGCATAATATCACATAGGACTTCGTCATCATTAGAACTGGCACAGTTCACTTGTCCATTGCATACTTCAGAAGGATGCATACAGGACCTTTCTTGTCTGCAATGAAAATAAAATCTACATACAAGTGCCTCGCACATTTCTTCATCGATACCATTAGGACAGTCCCAAACATTGTTACAAATATAGCGTATGGGAATGCAATATGTCTCAGGACACTTGTACATACCACTACATAGGTATAGGTCACAGGTTTGCAGATGAACACCATTTTCACAATATTGCAACTTTCTCTTTCTATCCATATCATATAAACAAGTTGTTGCCCTCGGGTAGCATATGGAAAGGGGTTCATCTGAACATGGAAGCCAGTTTGGATTTCCACAAATCAAAGGATTTATCTTTCCAAACCTGAACTGGAAGCTGAGGTTGTAATTAAATGACATAGTGACAACTAGGTTACTTTCCTGGTGGGTGACAGGACAATGTACTTCATCACTACTGTCAACAGAAAGGATGCAGTCTAATTCACCATTACAAACTTTGGATGCAGGGATGCAACCACCACGGGTACACTGAAAATACAAATATCCACAAATACACTCACTTTTGTGACAGACTGTTAAACAGTAAGTCTTTGTGGGTGCAATGATATCGATCAATCTGCAGATATTGGTACAATTGGTTTCATCTGAACTAAAATATTTTTCCTCCTTGCAGTCTTTTAAGCCATCACACATGTGGTGAGAGAGAATACAAATTCCATTGCCACACGCGTAATGGCCAGCTCTACATGTTTGGTGGAACATAACCTTACGAGCCATGCAAACGTACCCATGTTGTAATGGTTTTCCAGCTGAAAAATTGTGTTTTGGGGTACTTAAATAAAAGTTAATTCGACTGCATGTACGATAAGAAAGCTGGATTTGTTTATACGTAGAAAGTTCTTGCAGATCTAATAAAAATGTTTTCAGCTGAAGTTTTTGTAATAATACTGATGTATTATATACAAATGATACCCAAAATGGAAGTTTCAGATCAAAGATATTCCATGAAAACATTAAATAAGAGATATATCCCAACAGTCTGTACCTCTGTGTATACAGACGGCAAAGGTGTATTCTATTTTTTTGAGCCCTAAGCTCATACATCTCTAATGATGCAAAAGGTATTTTTCCCTCAATCTGTTGTAAAGTTTGGTAAATGTGGTTGGGAAACACAGCTAGTGTACTTCCAGTGTTAATGCAGATAAGAGGAAAGCGTGATACTGATAATGAAATATTTGAATCAATGAAGGCCATTATGCAGGTGTCCGTGAAACTGATAAAATACAGTGGGCAAAATGCTTCACTTTTATGGTAATATTTCCTCTTTATTTGACTGCGATGGTGTTTAGCATTGTTTGATTGAATCTCACACAGAAATACGGCAAATTTAAACCGTTCTGTACAAGGGATTACCAGCCAACTTGATTGAATATATTCTGCATAAAGTATCAAAGCACCACAGTCTGCTTGAGATGTATCATGATTAATTAAAATTTTTTCCCTCGATAAATATTTTCCAGCCCAGTAAACAAAAATTTGGGGTCTTGTATTTGGCAGTGACCGTACATGCCACTCGGAATAGCTCACTGGTTCTCCTGTTATCCATTGCATGTGCCCTTTCTGTAATAAACACCCCAAAGGAAGATAAAATATAAATATGCATTTATGATTTTATGTTTTCAAAGATACGTATGCAATGTATTTGACATTTGTCTATCAGCTGCATATTTTGAGTCAGAAGACACGACTACTCCTGCGTGATGAACCACATAAAGATTGCAGCAGAGGGCCAGTTGTAAGCTGTTAGCCAGTATGAATCTTTCCAAATTAGACAGTGTCATAACCATATCCAAACTGCAGTCCTAATGAAACAAATCCAAGTCAATTCCGACTAAAGGCAATGTTCGTTGGTATGTATAGATAAATCACATTAATTTATAGTTCGTCTGTATCCAAAAGAGTAAAACGTGCGTGCAAAGGTCAATGGGGTCAAAAAAGTCATGTCTAGTTAACATGAAAAGAATTCAAAAACAATTGTTTAAAATTATACGCCTACTACAGTAAATTGGGTTGAACAGGTGCATCATCCATGTGCATACAGGACCATACAATTAATGAAAAGGGACCAAAATCTACAGCACATCAGAGAATTTGTAAGCACAGGTTCCAAATTGGCTGAAAATATCAATTGAATTTCAGCATTTGAAATGTAATAGTTGAAAACACCCTCTCAGCAATGGTCATCATCGATACAAATCCACAAAATGACACTAAACACAAAGATCAATCCACCAAACCAGCCCCCCCCCCCTCGCGCCTAAAACGACAATCAACAAGGATCCAAACAACATGATTATACAATTTGATGTGTTTTCGATATTAAGTTAAAGTGATTATGTTGTTTAAAAGCAGATGAACTAAGAGTATTTCCAAAAGAAAAGTTTTTGAATGTGCCAATATAGAGGTGAAAATTCAATACAGTGTCGGAATTTGCAAGTACACTAGTTCAAATGTCAAACATGAGCCAGAAACGAGTGACAACAGGCCTCAGAATGCAAAACAGCACTCAAAAGATGTGAGAACAGTGATCAAATTGTAAGCATAGCAGTCCCATTGCAGCTGTGGTTTCCAGAACAATTTTTTAAAGGAAATTTAGATGTTTAAGAAAGCATAGAATTCCACAAGTCATCTGCAAATCAGCTAAGCACAATGTACATCTTACTCATGGTTCTATAAAGCTCAAAAGGTCAATATGTAAACCAGTTCTAATGAGTGTTAAAATCTACAACATTTATCAGAGTTAGGTTTTAAGAAAGGAAAGAAGGACATCATTTTGAAATTCCTAGAGATAATTGTAAGTACAGCTGTCGTTTATGTAACAGTTTTAAATTTTTTGTTGGCAATCAGACATAGGTAAACTTGTCAGTCAGCTGATTTAGATGCTATTATTAATACAAAAAAGAGAGGAAAAGTCAAATATGTATAAATTTACCCATTTATTAAAAGTAACTATGTATCAGCTGCACATCAAACACTTTGAGCCAACCCGACATGATTTTTACAATAATAATCTATACTTATCAGATATTTATAGTAGCAACATCAGTCCCCCTCAATCTGAAACACTTAAGGCACTGCAATATGTCCAGAAAATGCCTGAATATTCAACATTTTAGCAAAGTACATAATAGTTCCATGAAAAGAGAAGAGGACAACAGTTTTCAATGATAGTGATGAGACCAAACCGAATGCCAGTTCAATATTGTCTCAAAGTAATTGTAGAATTTAGTACTCCCCTTTGAGCCAATGTGGGGGAATCTTCAACTGGCATCAGATGCAATGTCATTGCATCTAATTTATGTTATAAATCCCCACATTGACAAAATAGCGACAGTCCATTTACCAACAAGGGAATCCAGCAAATGGTTTTCAGTGCAGTGTGTGTTTTCTTTTGATTTTGCTGTCATATGGGTCCACAGGTTGTGTCTCCTCATGACAATCTTGGGCAATTCTTAAAATGATAAAAAAAATGGTGTAGTGTGCTTCATGGTCAAACATAAAAAAAGGATCCTGGTTCTAGCCACTAATGCCTCACCCAAGAATCAAGTAGTTCCTGTCTGTCAGTCCAGTAAAGGTGATCTGACCAAGTCTTGCACGGAGAACGACCACTGTGAGGACATATAATTTTGAAGCTAACAGCTACAATCAGTTGTTCGCTGAGTATATATCTGCATGGCAAATAGTGACGTGATATATACTAAAACCCCTCTCTGCCCATGTAGAATTAACTCTTGGAAAACAAAGCCCAGGAAGGAAAATCCGACTATAGATAGGGTAACGAGGTAGCATGAAGGTACCTGTACCCTTGTGTAAGAAACCTGTGCATGTGGACATCTGTGAAGTTGCATGAGTACCATGGTTTGGTGGTCTGCTATTTTAGCACAAATGTTTACAAATCTCACTGGGTATCTAGGAGTAGATATTATGGCTGTGCACTTGCAAAGCTGTACAGCTATTGTGGGATTTGGAAATTGTAGCATCCAAATCTTCGAAACTAGTTCAATTGCTAAAGACATCACAGCTGATGTAGTGAAGTAGGTCACATGTGAGGCACTAGCTACGCAGTATCAAAATGCAGTGCATGATGTGGATTATTTCTGTCATGAAATCGCATCATACAAATTTATGGTCTAAGTCAATCAAGCTGCTACATGATCATGGATTAATGATATCACATGAGAAGGTCATTTGTTTCTGAAAAGTCAGCCGCAAAATGTCTACGTGACAACATGAAACTAAGGGTCTAGGCACAACTCAAGAGTAAGTACATTCTTTGGGTGGTTTGACATTTTGACATACGTCATGGTTCTTGAGTTTCAAGAGAATGTACTGGCACTCTAAATAAAGACGATTTAGTCATTAACATTGTGATGCCTTGATTGTCTACACAATGTCATATTCTCTGAGCCATACCCAGTTAATCCTGTTGAAACACCCTACTGGGCCAAAGAAAGAAGACCATCTTGTCCCACTGACATCAGGAACCTGTTTTGCTGATACAAGCATCAGAAAGTAACTCCCGAACCTGCCCGGCTAAAGGATGTTGGGGCGCTCAATATAATTTACTCAGATTAGAACATGGGGTGTTTGGTGTCTGTAACCAGGATGCTGGAGAGCAAATATTATCTAAAGTAAAACATGGTGTTGCACACATCTGCTTGATCATCCCATAGTTGTCCCATCTTATTCTGATACTGTCCTTGCATCAATACTGTACATCTGGCAATCCCAGGGCATGACTCGCGCCAACCTGTCTATAGATAAGAAGTTAAACACAATAGCTAGGCAAATCAAGTGGGAGAAGCCATACATTTTCAAGGATGCTATCCTATGCAGTGCATATAATGTAATTTGGGGAGGGGGGATGTTGGGACCCTGATGGCAGTTCTGACTCTGCTGCCTGGAGCAATATATGGACATTTTGAATGAATTATGAATGGCAGGGCATGAGTGGTGGTCACTGGAGAATTTGGTATGGTCACAGATGTACTGCTGAAACATCTTGTCCAGGATGCTGGCAAAATAGTTGATTTCAGCGAATATGACAACATTCAATAGGGAAATACAGGGTAATTTCACCAAGCCAATACTCTGGGCTCCTTCCGCACTTCCTTCTGCAGAAAGAGAGGAAGGCTGGTCATTCCAACAGTATTACCAAGAGATAATGTTGCCTTATTTCTCCAGTGCAGGTCACAACCATTTTGCATGATACATATCTTACCATATGCCAGAGATGTGCAATCTGCCAGCAATTTTTAAGGAAGACCTCTTTTTTGGAGGACATGTCTGTTGGCACAAAGCACAGCTCTGGAATTATGTGATTGGAGAGAAGATGGCTATATCTTTCCTGAAGTCTCTGCCATTTGGCTGTCATACTAGAATCTCTTCTCCGGCCAAGACAATGGAACTGTTTAAGCATGTCATTAAGGTTGGTGACAAGACTGTCTTTGAAGTGAAGGCCATCTTCGTGCATCTCCTAGTAGTATGACAGAACACAGCTACAGTTAAAAACTATGTTGTAGTTCTGACAGTTTCTTCATCAGTGTTTGACGCTTATGTAAGGGAAGCATCTAAGTACTTGCTAATTTTCCCAGTGTGCTTCAACCCAATGTGGCAGACCAGACATCACTATAGTGGATGCACAGCAGTTACCATATCTTCTTTACCTTTTGAGTTGATATTTTTTCTACATATAATACACAGCGCCAACACCTGTATTAAGACCAATAAGTATTGACACATTTGTATCTATCTTTGCGTAAGTCTAATAGGAACCAGCGTTTTTGTGCTTATATACAGTTTCAGACATTATTTGAAAATACACCATAGTGTACCACGACTTACAGATGGTGGTCAGCATACAATATCATTACGCTGCCATTCACGGGTGGTATGTTCGTTACCTAAGTGATATGAATACAGCATTGGTTATTATTAGTGAAGTTAGAAATCATATATACGTTCGAAATACAATAGAGTGTATCAAAATTTTGAGCTTATTTTATAACACACCACAAATACTGCAATGTATATAAGAGGTAAAGATGGGAATCAAGAATACATTAGAAATACAACAGAGCGTATGGACAATATGAATGTATTAACTTATACGTCATTAATATGGCGATGTTTATAAACAGTAAAGGTGAAAGTCAAATATACATTAGAAACTTTAGAAACAGAACGACATTCAGTACAACCAATTATTTTTGATAGTGAGTGTTCTTCAAATATTCGCCCTGGCTTACTGTCAATATAACTAAAAATCAAGTTTATGTTACGTACACCACAAAATACAGCTATTATTATTGTTAAGCTTTAAATACGTGTCTCATCTTCAAAAATTATAATTTCAAACATACGTTGTTTTTAGTCACACTATTAGCCGTAAAAAAGAAGTTACAATGCAAAATAAAAATTTTAAAAACAAATCAATTATTCCTCTTCATATAATTCTAAAGGCCTAGAATTATATTTTCATAGCTTAAGTCCCTAATATTGTGTGTCGTGCTCCCATCATTGTTAAGGACATTGCCAGAATCTCTGGATACAAGTAAATTCCCAAAATTGATGAGTCATTGTATATATCTCATCACAAAGATCACAAATACCGATGTCAACCTTTGTTTCTAAATTTTGAAGCATGCTTTGCTTTTGGTATTTACATCACATATCATATGAAAACTGTGAAATATTACACTCCCTGTTTTCAATAAATGTGGATTTGATAATTTAATTTGTCTGAATTTTAAAACTTCATTATTCTACTGCTAATATGAAGAGAAAATGTGACTGAGAGCAACCCTGCGTCACATCGCTTTAAATAAGGAAGAACTCACAAGTATGCCCATTTTATATTACACGGCTATTCATGTTTTGAAACACAATTGTGGACCATCTTTGAAATGTGTTTTCAAACCCAAATTCTTTTAATACTCTTATACTAGCATTTTAATCTATCATATTGAAAGTGTTTTCAAAACGTCCTGGCATATTTTTAACCCATGAAACTAAAATATGTCTGACGTAAATATAGCATATTTGATGAAATTATTAATTAATATATCTCGTGCTAAAGTAAATATATCTGCCTGTTTCAATATTTTCATGACGATAGTGACCTTTGAACGGAGCAGTTTGGTTCCCATGATTTAATAAGGTGAGAATTGTATTCTTTAGATAGAACTTGGGCCATTATTTTAAAGTGAAATGACACTATCTCCATTTCTTTAAATAAGCTCTTTCTATCTCGTTCTTTCGTATGAAATTGACAACCCCTTTTAATTGATTAATCTTATGACTTGTTGGTCTTATATGCATAATCTGTGCTACTTATCACAAGCTAGTTGATTTTGGGCCAGACAGCTTGAATCTGTCTCAAGGGGGTTTCCCTTTTTTTACAATCTCTGCCCACACATTCTCTTCCTTTTATTTCCTGGTCACATTTTGCTTTTACTCTAATTTATCTAACTTTGTTATTTCAGTATTAGTCATAAATGTGTCCAAGTGTTGTACAAGTTAATTTTCGGTTGTTTTTTTTTTTTGACAATCATGAAAGCACTTGTTTCTGTTTCCAAAATTTCCTGTTGTTTATTCTCCTGTATTATTTTACAATTGAGAAAACTTTAGGAACGTTTTTATTTTTCAAGTATCCTTCCCCAAGTACCAGGTACTTCTTATAACCCTCCTCCCCCAACACTGTATATATTTAGTAATTGAAGCCGATATCTCCCATCCTTTGCCCTATTTCGGTGACAAAATAGTATTCAAATCACCCCATTATAATATTAAATTTTCTCCAGTGTAAAAAAAAAGTATTTCGTAATGTTTCTTCACTCTGTCACACTTGTTAGTCTTGTAACCTTTTTTAGCTGCATGAACAAAACCAAATCTGGTATCATCAATATTTATGCCCTAGATATTATTTTCCACTTTTATCTGCTGTTACCTAGTTTATTTTATAGCCCATTTTATTAACTAGCAAGATTTTTGCACCTCGGCCCTTGGTACTTCCATAAGATAGATATGGTGTTAGCCCCCTTCACCTGTACATATGCTTTTTATTTCTATGTACAATGTTCTGTTGCGGTTTTCGTTCCAATAAAATGAAATGACGGCTTTTGTTTAAAAAAAGAAATTTTGCAAACAGTATAAGAGAAAGGTATAGATCAAACGTTACTGTCCATTGTGCTTAAACATTGTCCAACAATAGTACAGTTGCTTTAGATAGCGATGTACAGAGTTGGAAAAGTATGGTAAGTATATGTGGTAGTCTATATAGGTATATGGGTTGTGAAATAGCTCCCGCTCCATTGGCAGTTGACAAAACTTTACACTTTGGGCAACAAATATTGTTTTATGAACGATATTGCTCACTGTCACCCTTTCTTGATTTCTTTACATTGGTTTTTGAAGATGCATATTGATCATAAAGTCATTTTCTAATCTCTGCCTTTTTGCTGCATTCGACTTTGCTCTCATTGTTGGATGGAAATTTATGAATATGCGTAATGCTTTGCTGAACTATTTTGGGTTGTTTAGATCATGGTCTTTAAAGGTTGAGAGGGTCTGTTTAACAACCAGTTGCTTTGTATTGGTGACTGCCTGTCTCAAGTCAGGAGTGAAATTTGTTTCTTTATATTGGTATTGTAAGATGAATAGGGTTACTCGACTCGACAGTTAATTCTACTACCTATCAAAAAGTTAACTTTTCTGTTGAACATTTAGTTGATGGTCACTTTAAATATTTAGAAAAGTACAACTTAACTTTCAGGGATAAATTCCGTAACTTACCAAGGATTTTTGCAATTCCAAAATTACATAAAAACCCATATCAATTCCGTTTTATTGCTGGATCTAAGTTCTGTTCTACTAAAAAATTGTCAGTTCTGCTAGCTACAGGATTAGATAAGGTACAGGAATTTTGGTTTAATTACTGTAAAAGAATTGGATCAACATCAGGAGTTAATAGGTTTGGAATATTAAAGAATTTTGTAAGTTTGCTTGATGGTTTACAAACTGATAATGTTTCACCTTACAGGCACATATCATCTTGGGATTTTTCTACTCTCTATACTACAATATCTCATGCAGATTTGAAACGTAGCATTCAAACATTGGTTTTTAAAGTTTTTGAGAAAAATAAATTTCAGAAAATTATAATTGGTCATAAAAATGCTTTCTTAGATGATTCTGCTAAGAATGTTCAACATGCATTTGACTATAATGAGTTTATAAAACTGTTTGAATATTTGATTGATAATATTTACTTGATTGATAATATTTACGTACGTTTTGGTGATAGTGTCTTTAGACAGGTCATAGGAATTCCCATGAATACAAATTGTGCGCCACTTTTGGCTTATCTTTATTTATTTTATCACGAGTATAATTTTCTAATGAAAATGGCAAAAGATAAAAATTACCATGCTAGATCATTTAATTTAACTTTCAGATATATAGATGATTTATTACTTGTCAACAACAAACGTTTAAAAGATTACATTGTATCAATTTATCCTAGTGACCAGGAACTAAAAGAAACCACTGAATCGAACATAACATGCTCATTTTTAGATCTACTCCTATTCAATGATGGTGGTATATTAAAATCAAAAGTGTATGATAAAAGAGATGATTTCAATTTTGATATAGTAAATTATCCATATATAAGTAGTAATATCCCTATCCTGCTTATGGTGCCTATGTCTCAAGACTAATTGTTTTCGCAAGAATCTGTGCTGATTTTAAAGATTGCGCTGATAGACATAAATTACTTTTTGGAAGACTTATTAAACAGGGTTTTTCTAAAATAAGATTAAAAAAGTTTTTCTCAACTTTAAAGATAAATATCAATATGTTCTACAGAAATATGATGTCGATTTATATGAACATATTAATAAGGTATTTTCTGATGTCAGAAGAACACATAGGAATATGTTTATGTATTTTAGTGTTGTGGCTGAGATTGCTTTACCTTGACCTTGATTAAACTTTCAATACTGGAACATAATATTTATTATAATTACAACAAATAGGGACCATATAAGTTCTCCGGCATCATGTTGAACAATACAGGCCTTCTATTTTCTCATCTTTTTGGATATACTGACAAAATGTAAGGAATACTTACTCAGCTGATGTGAGTCATATTTTTATAACGAATTTTAGGCCTTTTGTGCTGTTTTTTCTAGTAAGAATGGAACATGGAAGAACTTAACCATGTTTCATAATAAATATAATATTGGTATCAAATTTAGTTTTCCTGTGTTAACGTGGAAACTTTTTTTGGTGTTTAAATTCAAATTTTCTAATGTAAATATAGTAGTCTGACTTAAAATTGTCCTGTCATTGTTTGGATGATGTCTGTGAACTATGGTCAGGCAATTACCTTTTATAACTACATTATCATTAGGGCTAAATTTGTTTTAGGCCTACTTTAAATGAATGTGAGTGTTTTCCAAAGCGGGAGGATTGGGATCCCGTAAAACTGGTTCAACCCACTGCCAATATGTCGGTAACCCTATTCCAAGTCAGGTAGAAGATACTCTGATTCGTTTAAATCTCATTACTGTTGGTCATGGATCCTTTTGACGATGAACACTAGCATGTCTTACTATTTCGCAAATGATCCGGGATCTGACAAGGTTAAACTGGTATTCACGTTTGGTCTCATTGCTATCATTGAAAACTGTTGTCAGCTTCTCTTTTCATGGAACTTTTATATATTTGGTAACAATTTGAACATTCAGGCATTTTCTGCACATATTACAGTGCAGTAAGTGTTCCAAGTGTAGTGAAACTGATGTTGTTTTTTATAATTGTCTGATGAATATAGTTTGTTATTGTGAAGGTCATGTCTGGTTGGCTCAAAGTGTTTAATGTACTCTCTCTCTCTCTCGTATAATTCAGCTGACTGATAAGTTGAACTACGTCTGATTATAAATAAAAAAATTAAAACTGTTTCAGGAAAACAGTTATACTTACAGTTACCTTTAGGAATTTCCATATGATTTCCCCCTCTCTCTGTCTCTCTTTTCATAAAACTGAATTCTTTCTCTGATAAAGGTAGTAAAAATTTACAGTAATTAGGGCCGTTTTACATTTTGACCTTTTGAACTTTATAGAACCACGAGTTAGATGTACATTATGCTTGGCTGACTTACAATGGTATAATACGTTTTTGGAATTCTAAATTATTACCCTAATGATTGACTTATTAGATGACTTGTGGGATTCTGTGCTTTCTTGAACATTTTAATTTCCGTTCAAAAATACTTCTGGAAACCAACTTGAAATGTGACTGCTATTCTTACATATTTTGGCTATTGTAATGCATTTTTTGACTACGTTTTAATGGTTTGAGGCCTAATGTCACTTGCTTCTGGCTGATGTTTAACATTTGAACCAATGTACTTACTATATTTGCAAATTCAAACACTTTTCTTTTTGAAATACTCTTAGTTTATCTTCTGTACCAACATCATGTCTTTAACCACATGCCTAAAACACATCGAATTATATAATGGTGTTGTTTGGATTCTTGTTGATGGTCATGTTAGGCCTAGGGGGCTTTTCTGATGGATAGATGTTGGTGTAAGTGTCACTTTGTGGACTTGATGATGATCATTGTTGAGATGGTGGTTGCAAGTAGTACCTTTTTAAATACTGAATTTTATTGCCATTTTCAACAAATTAAGAACCTCCGCATACAAATTATCTGATGTGCTGCAAATTTTGGTCCCTTTTCATAAATTGTATGGTCCTGTATGTGCATGGATGATGCACCTGTTCAAGTCAATTTACTGAAATAGACCTGAAATTGTATGGTCCTGTATGCGCATGGATGATGCACCTGTTCAAGTCAATTTACTGAAATAGACCTGTAATTCAAACAAAACTTTGTGCATTCTGTCATGTTAAAACTAGATATGGCTTTTTCGACCCTATGGACCTTTTACACTTACGTTTTGATCTCTTTCGGGTAAATACTAACTATAAATTTATGTGTTTCAGCTATACATACCAAGGAACATTGCCTTTGGTCGGAATTGACTTGGATTTGTTTCATTGGGACTACAGTTTGGATATGGTAATGGGACTGTCTAATTTGGTAACTCTTGAATCTCTTTGCTATCATTGCTGAGTTTGGAATTTATGAATATGAATCATGTTTTTGTGCACTGCAAGATAAATACTTCATTGGCTATATTGTGCTGTGTTCTCTGACTTATAGTTATAATGGAGCTAGAGTGTGTTTATGATGTTCCAGAATCATAAATATCACAAAAACGCTTTAGGCTTACTTTCTTCTTTTGCTGTAAACTCAGTTGACTGACAAGTCAGCAGAACTAAAAAGTGATAGGCCTACCAGGTCTCTTTTTTATTTTTGGCAGAAGTAATAAAATTTGGGTTTTGTGTGGTTAGACCTATTCATTTTGGAAACACTATAGTGTCTAGTTAATGAAGAATATTTCAAAGGTTGAGGGGACCGGTTTAACCACCAGTTGCCTTTTATGGGTGACTGCCTGTCTCAAGTCAGGAGCAAAATGTGTTTCTTTATATTGGTATTGAAAGATGAATGTTGATGGTTTAATAACTATGGAATCTCTTTGCTGGGTTTGGAATTTATGACTATGGGTCATGTTTTTCTCCACTAGTCCATATTAAAACTATAAGGTGCTCTCAACACCCCTTACATTTTTTTCTGCCCCACCTTTTATTTTAATTACGTTCCTCTGACCGATGTAGCAAGAGGTTGTCCAATCCTGACCTGAACGACCTTGTTATTAGTTTAAATTTTCAGTTTGCCTTCCAAGGTACAGCAGACAGCTACTCCGCTGTTTGCTTTCACTGTATTGAAAAGCATCTGCAGTTCTCGGTACAGGTCATGTTCTATGATAAATCTGCCACCTTTCAGAAGCTTTCTGTATCTCATTATTGTTTCTTGTGTGACTTAGGGACAAAGGTTGCTATTGCTGGTCTTGGTTTTAGATAATTTTCCACACCAATGGGTATGTTTCAACTCTGCCTCTGAGGGCCAATTCTATGTTGCTTCTTTGCTAAGTCAAGAGCTCTCTTTTTGAGATTTCCATGCTCTTCTTCCAAGTAACTTTATTGTAGGCTTTCCTAGTGTTTTAATAATAATAATAATAATAATAATAATAATAATAATAATAATAAATCTGTTAAGCATGGCCTATCTGAGATTAGGCCCTCTAGGTTAGTATAATGAAAACTTGATATTTTTGGTGATAGCTATGTACATGTGATGTTATGTTTTTTTTTTTTAAAGCAGATAATGCGGTATTCTGTATTATGTTGGGAGAGTATACTGAGGTTGCAATTGGAATTCTGGTCTTTTCTTTGCGTTCTGGACTGCCTGGTAGGCATCCAATCAGTGCAGCATGTGGTAAGAGGTCAAGAGGCCTGCATACGTCCCGTACCTTGAATTGTAATGTGTCATTGTCTTAATTGTAAAAAAACCCAATGCGTATCTTGGAGGTTTTCTTGCCAAAAATGATAGAGTGCTGGCTTTTGTGAGCAAATGGTGATGTCATCCACTAGCTGCTTTAGAATCGATGTTTTTCCTTAAACCTCTGATAAGTAATCTGAACTGCCCAGTGTAGACAGTGAATAGGTCCATAGGTACTTTTACAGAAAAATTCACTTCAACTTTGAAAAAAAAAAACAACCAATGTATTTAGGTAATCTTCATGATTACCAGACCCACATGTTCACCCCCCCCCCCCAACCTTCCGACCCGCGCCATCGTATAATACCCTCCTTGATCGTATAATACCCTCCTTGGACTTCGCAGGCATCATTTCACTGGGGAGTCGGGTGATTGCAGCTTTGCACGTGATGAAGCTATCACAACAATTGCAGACATGCTGTACGTAACCGAGAGTGACTGCACTATGAGTATTATATGTGAAGATACTTATGTGCTTGTATTGTTGGCTAACTGGGTTTGAAAGATTCAGTTACACCTTAGCTGTAAGATTGAAATGGATCACTGGGTTAGGATCACTGTTGATATCAATGTAACACGTATGCAGCTGGGAGTCATGTGTTTGCAATTGTTGGGGATCCATCCACTGTGTAGCTGTATCCTACTCTTTCAGCAAGACAACAATTGGGGCTGTTGACGTATGGCAGGTGCAACACTTTTCTGACCTGTCTTGCATACTCAGGGAGTATACTCACATGGCGACCTTGTAGAAATGTCCACTAAAGAATCTACCTGCGAAAGAAAGGGAAACCAGTTAGCATCATGGCATTGCCTCCAGCAGATGCCAACCTATTTTCCCATGTACTGCGGGCACCTCTGCGGATGATAATATGGGAAGCACTTAATCGACAAAGCCCTCGAGGAGTGGATATCAACCAGCTTGGTAGACTTGCACAAGTCCCTGGTGCATGTCACTCTTTTCCCATCCAGTGGTGCCACCAAGAAGTGCGATCATTTTCCTATCCACAAAGTGAACTGTATAATATTATGCCAACTACACAGTATAGTGTTAATAAGTAGGCCCTACTGTCATTTTTATGCCCCCCTTCGAAGAAGGTGGGGCATATAGCGTTGCACATGTCGGTCGGTAGACTGTGGTTTCCGCACAATAACTCAAGAAGTTTTTAAGCTAGGACTTTGATACTGTATAAGTGTATTGTTCTAGTCCAAAGCTAGGCGAAGTTTGAAGATGAGTGACCTTGACTTAATTTCCAAGGTCACAGTGGTACCTGAGTTAACTTTGATTTCCGCACAATAACTGAAGAGATTTTTAAGCTAGGACTTTTATATTGCACATGATTATAGTCCATATTTGGGGCTAGGCGAAGTTTGAAGATGGATGACCTTGACCTCATTTAAAAGGTCACAGAGCCACTTTACTGAATATGGTTTCATGCTTTCTGCATGATAACTTATACCTTGGAGCTAGAACTTTTATATTGCACAGCTTTATGGTTCTCTGTAAGGGTTAGATTGCTTTTGAAGATGGGTGACCTTGACCCAGTTTTCAGGGTCACAGAGAAATTGTAGTTAGACTGTGGTTTCCGCACAATAACTCAAGAAGTTTTTGAGCTAGGACTTTGATACTGTACGGGTGTAACATTCTAATCAAAAGCTAGGCGAAGTGTGAAGATGGGTGACCTTGACCTAATTTCCAAGGTCACAGTGGTACCCGAGTTAACTTTGGTTTCCGCACAATAACTGAAGAGGTTTTTAAGCTAGGACTTTTAAATTGCACATGATTATAGTCCATATTTGGGGCTAGGCGAAGTTTGAAGATTGATGACCTTGACCTCATTTTAAAGGTTGAAGTATAAAGATATGTGACATTGATGTATGATTAACCTTCACTAATTTGGAAGGTCACGAGTGGCCCTTCTACCACTATCAATAGGATAGCGAGGGCAAGGGTAATGAGGGAGGGGGGCATCTATGTTTTACAAACATATCTTGTTTTTAACTTGTGGTGTGCCTGATTCAACTGTAGCAGCTATTGAGTCCTAGTCAGTTTTAATTCCATTATCATTGTGATAAGGCTAATTTTTGTGGTGTTTGATGAATGCATGGTTATTTTAGTCACTGAACACTCAAGGGAGACAAAGCTGACCGTCTTTATGAGGCTGCCAACACCAGGGACTTGTTTAACTTGCACAACCCCACTCTGTACTACCATCAATCCGGTGGGAGTGACGTCACAACATCTGGTGTTTTGCGGGAGGTGAGAGGTCATATCAAGTTCAAGATGCCCTGAATATCTAAGTGGTCTCATCGTGTTGTGCTAATTTAACCCCTAGCACTCTGGGCAGTTTGGGGATCTCGCACAGCCAGCCACTGGGCACTTTTTTTGTTGTTGTGCAACATGCTGGCGTAGGCCTAAAAGTGACACAACTTTTTTGTTTTTTGCAATTCACGCAAAATGATTTACATGTCATGACTTTTGTTGAGTAAGACCTACTCTACATTTAAGTGTGGTTCCTTTGTCAATTTAAACAAAACCTTGTGCCCTATATCCTAACAAAGGGAAAATATTGATTTGATGAAAGTCGTCATGTGTGTGTGAATACAATTGCATTGGTAGCAGTCCGCACATTTTCTTTGTTAGTTTTGGGAAAGATGGTTCTTCCTTAATTTTTTCTAAAGATCAGTTGTGTGTTACAATTGTCATTGAATTATAGTGGTGGAGTTTATTGCTGCAGTAAATAGTTACATAGTCGATAAATACACTTCAGTTACTGACAAACTGTCAACATGATCAACACAACTGCCAGCGGTATTTTCATATTTTACTCTCTTTCCGTGAAAAAATTGGACCCTCTGCTCTATTGTATGCAAAGACTAGTAGTATGTTGTCATTCTGACCAATTTACAGCATAAAATTTTGTTTCTTGCTTTTATAAATTTTATGCAATCGTAACTTATGTTCACACAAATGTCACCCATCTTTTAAGCAAGACTTCACAACACGAGGTAGCGAGTACTAGCGAACGAAAAAGTGGTAGAAAAACGATGCATTTGATTGGACAGCAAACACCATCTGATCGATTCTGGGCCCCTGTCTGATCTAGAATATTCCGGAGAATGGTCTTCGATAGCTTCTGACTAAAATAAGGACACACCTATTTGAAATAGAAGTAGCTTTGGAGAGGTTTCCCTTGAAATAATTTTGTTTCAGCCAATGGGAGAGCTATTTCTTAAAATAGATAAGGTTTTGAGCATTCTAACGATATAAACAACATGGCGCGTAGACGAAAGAAAGATCGAGATCGAGAGGATGAAATCACCCTATTTTGTGCAGTTTTGCAGTTATGCAAAGTTACATCAGTCACAAACAACGACCCAATTATTGATTTAAATTATCGTAAAAGGAATATATTCATTTTAACGCAAAATCAAATAGACATCGGCAAAAACTGACGTTTCTCTACAATAAAATGTACGTGTTTGCATGTAAATAAACAACAGTCAACACCAGCATGAATTGAACATGGCCTTGAATCGGTCACATGCTTGACTGCTCATGAATAAAACATATAGCGGCAAGCTTTACAAGTCTCACTGGACGCCCTCCACCTGACGCGGTGCATTACAATTAATCCTTCATTACACAGTTACTCAATTAACAGCTTCGGAAGAGGGGTGCGTTATGACTGCTCACTTGTCTGTGTGATAAAAAACACAGTGCAGACCGCCCGACGCTGATCGGTTATCTGGCTTTAGACACGTTCCAAGCCAATGCGCTAGGTTAAGGGGCCTGCCTGTGTTATAACAGTATAAGGGTACAATGCGTTTTATGGCTTTCACATCAAGTTTTATTTTATTTATTATACATAAAATGCGGATGACAGTCCAGTGAGACTTGAGCAAGTCTACCACCTTGGCTGAGAGTTAAAAGGTGAAATCCTCTCATCACTTTTTGATACGGGCCTTCCTGCTTCAACAGGCCTAGTTAAATTTTTTTTTGTGGATGCAAGGCATCAGGCAAGGCATGTAGTTCTGTGGCTGCAATTGTAATAAAGCAGTTATCCTGCTTTATCTACTGCAAGTGTTGAGCCGTAGAAGGCTCTATAACCTACTGCTGATGCTCATAATGAAGAAAATGATAAAAGCGATTACCCTGAGGAGGAGTAGAAAAAAAGTATGCAAAAAACTGCTGGGGTCATTGCTCCATTTCTTTCATGTCAGAAACTGACCAATACAGATATGTAACGGCATTCTGTATTAGCTGACCTGTGATAACGTACCTCATTTTGAAGATCAAAAATATATAGTTCAACATAATGTAATGAATGATTTTGCAGATCAAGCATGCATCAATCTGATACGTCTTATGAGGTGCTGTTCTTTGACTTATTTATAGGTTACATATTTTCTATGAACTAATCAGTGCAGACAAATAGATAATGTGCTTGAGGTATCAAGGACGTATGGGTTTAAATATGTAAATGTATTATAGCCGAAAAAGATAATTGCAAAAGTTGCAAAATCAGGTTAATTGTTACACCTTTAGAAGGTTGTTATATCTAAGGTGAGCAGTATACGATTTGAAAATGCATGTGGTTACACTGCTTATTTTAGCAAATAAATTATAGGGCTGGTTAACAAGAGTTTCATTCATGCACTTAAGTCGGACAAATAAACCAACGCATATAAAAACTGTTGCCGTCTTTTGAAAGGTTTTCCCTGGCCATAAAATTATAGGTTGATATATCACAATTCTCCTCTTTGCTTACTTTTGAGACGTTGAAAAAGTATTTATCGTAATTTGCATTGTCCAATAGTGGCCCAAGGTTGTACAGACGACAACCAAACTGAATTCTTCAATGACCCAATGAGATTAACCAGGCACACGCACACACACAGAGCACTGTTCCACTATATTAAAGATCATTTATATTTCTAAAATGAAGCTGATTTATACTGCAAATGGACTACAATTAGAATATATTCTGTCATGTGAGTAAGTTCTTGTAGTTTGATATTACTTTGAATGCATGTACATCTGTATGGAGGCCTGGCCAGCCCATCTGCATTGTTGCTACTACTCCCCATTCCTGTCAAGCCAGCAGGTGGCACAGGTACCATACTTTGCGTTTGTGTGTGTTTCATTAGCCGACAGGTGCTAGAGCATTGAAAGGAGACAGCTACAACTGATCTGTACGTAATTTATTCTGGTAATTGAAAACCAGGAAGTGAATTTTGTAACTGCCGGTCATGTTAAATTATTTTCAGAATTCTTCGGCGATTTACAACACAAGCAAGTTAAGCGATGATGATGCTTAACACCAGACTCACAGCATGTAGTTTTTATTGAATTGACATTTTAGGTCTATGTCTTCGCTAAGTTAAGGACCAAATAAATCTAAGCTGCAGAGAAATATGGATGGCATCTATAAAATTATTGGAAATTTAAAGATATATTTACCTCGCAATAAAACGAAGGCGAGGTATGAACTTAATAGCCCTAATGATATTCTAAGTACGCCAAAGGTACTATGCTAAAGGCCATTCAAAAATCATGCCTTTGGCCTTCTAAACAATGCATCAAAATTATCTGCTTTTGGTATTTTTTTCTTTAAAATTTAGAATACAAAGGTCACCTCTTTAAAACAACCCCCAACTGTTGGTTCCCTACATCCTACGTGTGCGCATAGGTTTAACCAAAAGTCCTTTGTAGTTCCGTTGCAGGATTAAGTGCACACTCCAAAGCTGTAATCTGGTTGAGTTATTTTCGTTACCTATGATGCAGAGGTCAAACGGTTACAAAACGAAACTAATATCCAGCAATTTGTGTGGATCATTTTGGGATTTTTGGCATCAAAATTTCAAATAGTTTAATTACGCCTCAAGAGCTCAGCATGGCTGACATCCTGCATGAACGTAGATAGATAGATGGATGGATCAATACACTTCACAAGGTAGAAACCTGGTCACTTATTCTCCAGGGCCCTATTAAACGCACCACACAACCAAACATTCACGCACGTGTGTGCAGGTGCCTGTTGTGAGTTTCGTAAGCAGACACCACTGAATCAGGAGACACACAGTCCCCCTCATCACCACTGACATAATCAGGCAAAGATAACCCAAACCTCGCCCACCAAGCCTTTGAGCAGATAAGTGTTCACTGGTGGTAATGTACCTCAAGCTGACCTTTATAATGTTTTTCAAACTCTGTGAGTTTTCACTACAAAGATTATTGCTATTTGATGCCAATGAAAGTTTAATTTGAACCACATCCAGTATGTGTACAATAACATTGACTCTTAATCAGTCATATACCTTTGGGTAAGGCATTGCTCGATCACAAATGCAGGCTACCACTTCTTGGACTTTGCTGAATTGAATGCCACACATACCTGTCAATCAGAATTTATGTGAGCGTCATTAAACCATCAATCCAAAAATTGGTCAAAAGATAAAGGAGCTGGGTAATAGTGACCAAAATACATGTTTGTCATCTCCACAATATCTGGGATGTAGTAGTCCCTAACGTTTGATAGGATTTTGCTCATAACCACATCAACGTACTATTTGCACTTGGCCTGTAACATTCATGCCCTTTTCATACGACAAGTAGAAACATAAATGAATGCCAATAGAATGATGTTAGTTCAACAACTTATGTTTGCACTTCACCATTATACTACTTATCACATCTTCACGTTGTTTTCTTCAGTGACCTTGGTGTGTTAGATAGACAACTTTGTCATCACATCTTCAAGTGTTTGTCGTAGCATGCTCACCATAGTACTGTGAAACATCTGAAGACTCTGATGCTCTGATATTTTGAGGTTTTTTTGCATTTTTAGTTGTGGGAAGTAAAAACGGTTCATTGAAGTTAGTGGTTGTAAAACACACACACAGATTATATATATATAATCGCTTCTCCAGGCAGTCTCGGCTTGCGCATGCGCATGATTGCGCATGCGCAAGCCGAGACTGCCTGGAGAAGCTTGTGGCTGTACTCTTTAAGTATCAAAAAGTGACTTTTTACGCGGTACAGTTGAACCTTTTGTGGTATATAGTTTTATAAAGAGACTGGGACCTGTCTGTGCATGATTGTGAGCTGTTTAAGTGCAAAAGCTGCTTGCACAGTGCCGTTCAATTTTTGCCAGACCACGAGGTCTGATGTTGAGTTAAAATGGCGGCTGATTCGAATGGTGTGAACCAAGAGAACACCGGGACAACTGCAAGTTTGTGTCTCAGTGGAGAACTATATGAGGGCCCTGAGGGCAGACAGTGCAGCCAAACACAAGTGAAAGAAGGATACGAAGCCCAAGTTGAGCCAGTGATAGAGGGTGGTGACAGTCAAGCCAAGGAAACAGGCGAAAAGTTGCACGGAGAGCCGGCTGACAATGAGGCGAGGGTGGACTCGGAGAATGACGTACCCGCGCAGCTGGGAGCAGGCACCGGCCAGCATGCAGGCAAAGATATCTGCCAGCATGTGGTGAACGAGCTGTTGTCGTTCATAGCATATCGTATGGATACTATGTCAGTGGATACGATAAAGAAAATGTGCATGGATTTTTATGAGGAGGAGTATATTGCAGACTCTAAGTGGATTTTATATATGTTTTACAAGGAGGTGATCCCAGATGGTCCCAGGATTAAGTCGAGACGGGGGCCTAACAGGAAAGCTATGGACTTGCAAGATATCTGTGAAATGTTTCACAGTTGCGGCAGCGGGGTGTTACCTACGTTTGTCGCTAGTGACTTGGGGAAATTGCCGCCACTCAGTATGAGCAATTTCGACATATGTGGTCTCTTAAAACAGTTCGATGTGATGAAAGCAGATATCAGAGCCTTGAAGACCCTGGCTGGATCGGGGCAGAAATTGGTGGAGGAAATACAACAGGCAAGAAAAACTTTTGATGCAGTTATTAATGTTTGTAATAGTATTAATGAGAGAGACATGCCACTGAGAGATATAGTACGTGGAGAGGCTCCTGGTTCCGAAGCAGACCGATCGTTGAATCGGGAGGAGTCGACGAGTAGTTCACGTGACCAAGATGGCGTCGATGTTGTTATACAGAAAGGGACGGAGGCACCGCATGTGAGCAGGGAGGAAAAACAGGTCTCCAACCCTGCCAGTGTTAATGTGGACGATGGTGAGCATCGAGAGGAGAGTGTAGATGAGAATACTGAAAATGTGATAGGTGGTAGTGACACTAGTGATCAGGATAATACGGTTGGTGTGCTAAAAGAAACCGTGGGCGATAATGGAGTTACAAATTCACGAAGATGTGAGCACTGTACAGCCGAAGTGTTTGATGTATGGGCGTCAACACAAAGGAGAGATGGTGTTGTTAATAACTTGGAAAACACTACAGTAGATGGAGGGTGTAGCTATACAGTAAATGAGTCACGTCATACTTATAAAGACAGATACATCATTAATTCAAAGTATGTGGGGGATGTGTTGGAGCAACCCCATGCTAGTACTACTACTACTAGTAGGAGTTGGGCCATAAGACATGGACATGGGCCCACTCTCAGTGCAGGCAGGAGCAGTGCTAATCCTGGTCAAGTGTACCCAGGGCCTAATAGTGGGAATGCTAATAGGCCAGGTTTGGATCTTGCCATACTTGGTACCACAACCAGTGGGCAGAATCGCAACAAGCATGGGGCAAACAGGTTGACGGACAGTGGTGGTTGGAAAGAAAAGAGGAAACCTATTCTAGGTACAAGAACTGTGAATATGAACACTTGTCTTAAGACTATTGGCCATGCTGAAGGACATAGACAGTATGGTAATGGCCAAGGTCGTCAAGTGTCTAGTTGTGTAGGAGTGTTTGTGTCACGACTGCACATGACAACAACTGGAGACAATGTGGCAGAATATGTCAGATTGGTTACTGGTGGTCTGACTGTGAAACCTGAACAGATACAAACGCAACATTCTGGCTATAATTCATTCCTTATTAGACGAAATAAACATTTGACTGAAAAATTGCTGTGCCCAGATCTTTGGCCTACTGGGTGCCTCGTGAAAGGTTACTTTGAGAAGAAGTGAGACACTTTTAAAGTACAGTTTATAACTTACACATGACTTGAGTAATACCCAGGATGGTTGATTTAATATTTGACTTTTTAGTGTATTTGCTGGGTGCTATAAACTTTTTAAAATTAACAGGGTTAAAATAATATCCTTTAACTGTCAAGCATTAAAGAGTTCAGTTAAGGAGTTAAGGGCACTATGTGTGTCACATGACATTATTGTTTTACAGGAAACCTGGTTATATAAAGAGGATCTGAGTATTCTGAATAACATACATGAGGATTTCTGTGGATTTGGTATATCTTCTATGGATACGGGTAATAGTATTATTACAGGAAGACCATATGGAGGCCTAGCCTTTATGTGGAGACGCTCTTTATCAAAAAGTTGTAAAGTTATTGAATATGATGAAGAGAGAATCCTTGGACTTAAGTATGTTAATAATGGTAATGACTATCTATTACTAAATGTCTATTTTCCTTGGTGTTGTGCAGAAAATTTTGATCAGTTTCAAATGTACCTGGCTAAAAGCATAGCAATTATGCAGGATGCAGATACACCTAATGTGAGTATTATTGGAGATTTTAATGCAGACTTGCAATCAATGTTTGGAAGGGAATGGGAGCAGTTTTGTGATGAAGAGAAACTTATTATTGCTGATGTACAAATACTGGGTAAGAGCAGTGGTACATATACACGTGTAAACCATGCATTTGGTACAACGTCTTGGCTGGATCATATAGTTTGTTCAAATAGTATGTTAGAACATATTACAGATATTGGCATCGATTATGGTATTATATCATCAGACCATCTTCCAATAATGGTGTCAATTATGTGTAATGGTGATGATTATGGTAACAGTTGTAATGATACTGGAAATGGAAATTGTAACATGACGGTAGATTGGAAAAAAGCAAGTGTGGGTGAAGTGAGAACATATACAGAATATTGTGAAAAAATACTAAGTACTCTAAGTATACCACATGATGTATTGCACTGTAAGGATGTGAATTGTAAAGATTCATTACATCATAAGCAAATTGAGTCTTTTTATGAAGGTATTGTTTCAGTACTGAAGGAAGCAGGTAGAATTGCCATTGGAGAGAAAAGAAGTAATGGGTATAAGGTAATACCTGGCTGGAACAGCGTAGTTGAAAATTTTCATGTAGTAGCTCGCGATGCCTTCCTGATGTGGGTACATAATGGTAAACCTAGAAATGGGTGGTTGTTTGATTATATGTCTAGATCTAGGATGAAGTTTAAATATGCTTTGAGAAGGTGTAAAAGTATGGAAGATCAACACAGAGCTAATGCACTTGCCAATGATATGAGTAAGAAAGATTTTAGAAACTTTTGGAGAAAGATTAATTCTATGAATAATAATAATAATACAGTTTTACCAGATGTTATTGATGGTAAAAGTGGTGAGAAGGAGATTGCTACTGCATGGCAGGATCATTATAGTAAATTGTTAAATGAAACCGGTGAAGCAGAAGCTCAACAGTTTATGTTTTTACATTGTAATGATACTTATGAAGACCTTAAAGTTAATGCTGAAACAGTTTATAATATAGTGAAGAGTTTGAAATCTGGTAAGGCAGGTGGAGCTGATGGGTTAACAGCAGAACATTTAAAGTATGGAGGTGGTAGGTTAAATGTTTTATTAGCATTGAGCTTCACTGTGATGAAAGTACATGGATTTATACCTGATAGTGTGATAAAGACTATTATTGTTCCTTTGGTTAAAAATAAAAATGGAGATTTGCAAGATAAAAACAATTATAAACCTATAGCTCTAGCAACTGTTGTTTCGAAAGTTTTAGAAAAACAAATTTTGGTAGAATGTGAGAGTAATTTTACCACTACTGATAATCAGTTTGGATTTAGAAAAAATCATGTAACAGATTTGTGCATTTTTGCCTTGAAACAACTTTTGCATTGTTATACTTCTTCGTCAAGTCCTATGTTTGTATGTTTTTTGGATGCGTCAAAAGCGTACGATCGTGTGAGGCATCGCCAGCTTTTTGAAGCCCTGGTGGAACGTAATTGTCCTAGGTATATTATAAGATTTTTGGCATATTGGTATAACGCACAAGTAATGTCCGTTAAATGGGGCAAATTTGTGACTGAATGTTTTGCGGTAACTAATGGACTGCGTCAAGGTGGAGTGCTCTCCCCCGGACTCTTTAACGTTTATATAGATATTATCAGCAATAAGCTTAATGAGATTAACATAGGTTGTGTTGTGGATGGTAAAATTGTAAACCACTTAATTTATGAAGATGATATGTGCCTTATGGCACCCTCAGCTAAAGGGCTTCAGTCTATCATAGACAAATGTGTTGAGACAGCTGATAAATTGAATATTGTTTATAATAAGAAAAAGACTGTTATCATGTGTATGCAGCCTAAGACATGGAAATTACAGGTTTTTCCTCAGTTGTATTTGAATAATCAAGTAATTACATATGTGAATAGTTATAAATATTTGGGGTGTATGCTGTACAGTGACTTGTCTGACGATGCAGATGTACAACGTCAGATAAGAGCAATGTACAGCAGAGCCAATATGTTAGCTCGGAAATTTGGTAAATGCTCTGAAGATGTTAAAAAACAGCTTTTCTGCTCTTATTTGGGTAATGCATATTGTTGCCAATTATGGGCCAAAGTGAAAGTTCAACAGTTAAATAAAATAAGGGTAGCCTATAATAACTCATTTCGCATTTTCTTTAACATGCCAAAGTTCCAAAGTGTTAGAGAACAGTTTGTACAGAAAGGTTTACTTACTTTTGATGACTTGATAAGAAAAAGTATATATAGTTTTTGGCAAAGACTTGGAGAAAGTGAAAATAGTATTATTTCTTGCCTGGTTGGTTCTCACTATAAAGTGGTGGAGTTATATACATACCAGAGATGGCATAGGCTCTTGTATATGTATAGATAATTGGAAATGGAGGTTGATTGCATCGCTGTATCCTAGTTGATTGCATTTTTTTTTTTTAATTTGTACATATATTTGCATCTTAATTTTATTAATAGCACTTGAATCAAGTTGATTCTGATTGAATATTTCACTTTAATATATGCTCTTTTATATTGTATTGTATATATGGACCGTGAGTCTGCAATAAAAGAATCTTAATCTTAATATATATATATATATATATATAGAGAGAGAGAGAGAGAGAGAGAGAGAGAGAGAGAGCTGAAACTGCTATTGGTGGAATAGACAATCACACTGGTAAAAGAATGCAGATGTAATTCACGCCATTGTAGCAACACATATTACATTTTGGCGCTTTAAGCCTAGGTAAACAACAGATGCCTGCAGGAGAAACATCATCCTGGGAATATCAAGATAGCCTTCCAAGTTTTTCCCCTCTTCTGTATGAATATCAGATACAGCAATTCGTCTCGACCAGCCAGAGCAGTCATCACAGTAAAGGAGCTTAAGCTCTGCCTGTTCATTCAGTGTAACAAGATGAGAATTATATCTTTGACAAATTTTCGAAGCCTCTGTCCAAGAAAGTGCATCGTGTGCTACCTTCTCTTTGTATCTGTACATTCCGCCTAATACGTATTCGACATTTTTATAATTGTATCGAAATTTTTTCCTCAACTGTTCCCAGGAAGCAACGCCCATTTTTTTCTCTAACAAAGGAAAGCTACTGGGACAGACGTCGACATTCCCCCGTCGGAATACCTTGTTTAATACTGCAATTTGTCTGTTGTAAAATGAACCCCTTAATCTTTGAAGAAGAAAATGTAAAGCAAAATGTCTTAAATTCAAATTTATAGCACAATTTTCGATCAATATGTAAGGTAACTGAGCAGAAGGAGGAGGTCGGACAACCTCAAATGTTACATTAAATGATCGTCCTGATTTCCAAGTCCACGCAAAAAAAATGTAAAAGTCATTTGACCATGGATTTCCATAGTGAAATAATTTTATAATGTAATGTTGTCTACCCACTTGATTGTTCTTGTACCTAATCTGCAGAGAGAGAATAAAAACTACGACCTCTTTGAACATATAGGGACGTACTGGCAACATGATCAAAAGAGTTTTTATCCCTACTTTTCCTGTAAATGTCCAGCAATGAAATGGAACTTCAACCATCCGAAATACTGGATTTGACTCGTAAAATTTTTCCCGTTCGCAAGTCAATTTTCCAGTTGTGAGTAGAATCGAAATCATTATAGGTGACAAGTTATAGAGTGATAGTTGTTTTAATATTAGTTGAACAACGTTTGTTGAATCAACACTGCTAATGCCGCCAAAACTTTGATAAAATAAATAACCATATCCCGTTTTTAATGATATATAAAATGTATAGGTACAATGCTCGTATGTACAACGTTTGTGCACCATATGTTCTCCTCTTCTAATCAGATATCTGTCCAAGACACTTATACGTATATTCGATTTTGAAATAAACTGCACTTTGAAATTGGGTGTTGTGTCTCTATAATGTGTAAATACAAAACAATGTTCCTCTTTAATTTCCACTGTGGAAGTCGGAATACTTTTAAAATTAGAAAGATAGATCCCTTGGCATATATCACAACTGATACTAGCATTCAGCTTGAGTGCTCCTGTGGGATATAGGTTAAATGCTACCAAGCTAAGACTATGTCGTGTTGAAACAAATATCTTGTTATTCTCCATATCAGCCTTTGGAAAATATCTGAAAGTATCACAGAACAGTGCAAGCTGTAGTGACTTTGCATTTTGCACATCCTGCATACTCCCATCATACACTGCCACACCACCATAACCACAATCGTGAAATGTAGGACCATCCCATATCAGATTATGAATCACTAATTTAACATGCATTGCCAAAGGACAGGTAGCTAATAAATTTTGCACCATGCAAAATTGTTGACTTCTTAATTCCATCAAATGCCATCGTAAATATTCCCATTTACTGATTTGTAAGTGCGAATTACAAATGCTGTGTGGAACATAAATAGTGTCAAATTCAATTGAAAGGTACCCAGTGATAGAATTGTCTGATTCCAAATTGATGCTGATAATATGGGATCTCGATTTGAAGAAAGCCATGAAGTTAAATTTAACTTCTTTACCAACCAGCTTGAAAAGTTCACAGTTTTTCCACTTAATAAGCCCTTCCTGTATACTTATCTTCGTTTCAGTGGTAGATCTGAAAAAACAGATAGTTGTATAGTTTAAGGTAAGGCCAGCTTGAGTATTGTAGCTCCAAATATTTATTATCTGTTTCTTCCTTTTGTTCCCTTGGCTATTGTCAAAAGTTAAGAAATGATTTTTTGGCTTTAAATTGATATGTATGATTTGCAGCTGGTCTTTATGCTTACCAGCAATAAACTGCCAAACGAAGAAAAAATGACGCAAACCATACGACAGCATATTATTGATGTATCTTAACAAAATTGTATCAGAAACAGTTGTTCCATTGATGTTTGGTTGACTGCCACAGTATCGTTTAAACGTGTTGAATGTCCTGTTTATTATGTCTACAATATCAACATGAGTACCATTACAGATTTTAATAGCATTCAGTAGATTCAGCTTCACGAGTGTCCATTGTATTTTCAACCAATGATGAGTGATAATTTTCCAGGTAAGGACAGCAATATTCCTACAAGGGTTTTGGTTGTATGGGCTAATCCTCAGACTTCCGCAGAAACTCGTCAAAATACCCCACGGTCTACAACGACTATGTTTCCTGCTTTTAGTTGGGATGGTATTACCCTTTTCCCTTGTAGAGCATAAATTCATATATTTAAGTATATGCAGATATAATTTTTCAACTTTAATTGTGTATAAATTGTGGTTCTTTGTCAACATATGATTGCAAATGCTTCTTGATAAAATGATCTTTATCATAGAATTTGAAGTGTTTCTGCAGGTGCGTTTTGGAGTTACACTTTTGAAATGTATAGTTACATGTACGACATCAGATTTCTTGAATTTACATCGACATTGCCATCCTGTTATACCATATATGTACATTGGAATTCCACATTCAATAAATTTGTTTATCAAATTAATACAAGCGTGATTCGATTCAGATACGACCATGAAATTGAATCCACTCAAAAAACAGTTCTGGATCAAAAAATTTCCTGGAACACAGCCATCTGTTGCCTCAAGATATAAACATCCACCATCTGTATACGCGTAGTCAGATGAGTTTAAGTTTATTTTTATTAACTTTGAAATGCTGGTTACAATAAAGTAGGATTGTGTAGTGTTGTAATTATTTCCAAAAATAACAAATAAAATTGATTCATTTATGGACACATTATATGTTGTAAATTTTGGTGTTTCTTGTGCAATCGCCAAGCCACACCCTTCTTTTTCAATTTTATGTTTATAATTTGTCTTTTGCCCAAAGGCAACATTCTGTATGATGGTCAAACTCAACACACATGATGGAAGACCTGGCGATAACATGATGATTTCAGAATATGGAGGTTCCTTAAACAAACTTTATATCGAACCTAGATGATCCAAGGGGACCGAATGTAGGATGTCAAACCAATTGGCGCTTACGTTCTAGAGAAAAAGGAGAAAAAACTTTGGGTTAAAATAATAATTGAAAGTAAAATAAAATCTAAAAATTTTATAAATATAGGAATAATATTTACCCTTATCTTCTTAAAAAATTAGAAATCTACACAAGTAACATCCAGATATGAAGTCGAAGCATTCCACGTGACATTTCCCAAGAAGTAACGGAAAGGTATAAAAATAACCTTCAGACAAGCAAGCAAATCACATAATTTTTATTGACTTAGCAGTGCTAAACAAATTAGCAAAGTTCAATTCCACAACTTCATTTAAGCTTTTTTTTGATAAAGATCAGTTGATATATATTTCAGAACTTCTTCTTTATCTTTTGTTTTCTTATTGCATCTCCTCCTCGAATTCTGATACATTTTGGGTTTTTAAGTGGTTGGGTTTATATGTTTTGAAACAAATTCAAGTTTTTAATTAATAGAGAATACTTAAAACGTTAATAGGACTCATTTTAACGCAGCAGTTGTCCTGTATGGGTGACTGCCGGTCTCAAGGAAGGAGTGAAATCTCTATCTATTCATTGGTATTGAATGCTGAATGTTGATGTTCTGGCAATTCTTGAATCTTGACAAGTATTCCACGAATTCTTGTAAACACTAATGTCCTATAGTTTTATTCCAAATATATTCTCCAATATCAGGGGAACACTAATTGACAATATATTCCGTGAATTTAGTAACCTGACAATAATTATAATCCGTATAAAAAAAGTTGAAAGAATGATAAAATAAGAAATGAATTTCTATAATTAATTGAATACTAATGACATCCTCACCCAAAGGGAACACAATTTGTATATCATCACAAATATTTATATGGAAAATGCGAGTAATCATAATGAGGAAGTACGGTAGAAGCATATTCCATATAACATAGTAAACTAAAAGACCTGGTTGGCATTTCTAGATATATCCAAAGCATTTGATACTGTTAATAGAGATAAATTGTTTTTGAAATTATGGGAAAACGGGATCCAAGGGAAAGCTTGGCGTCTTATTCAAAATCTTTACGGTAAAATTGAAAATAAAGTGATTTTTGGACCTTTCGAAAGTTCTTGGTTTGACGTAATCAACGGAGTGAAACAAGGATGTATCCTCTCCCCTTCCCTGTTCTCTTTGTTTATGACTGATTTGGTAGACATGCTTATGAATAAGAACCTGGGTATATGTTTTAAGCACTTACGTATTCCGTTCCTACTTTATGCTGACGACATTGCTCTCATTGCAGAGGACGAAAAACAACTAGAAAGCATGTTAAATGTTGCTGCTAATTTTGTGCAAAAATGGAATATGTCTTTCAACCAGGATAAATCTAAAGTTATGAGTATAGGCAAACGCACTAATTCTACCAGAAAATGGATGATTGGTAATTTACCTATTGATATCTTGGAATTATGTTCTCAAAATCACTATCAGATGGTCCACATGTTAATACTTGTCTTACCACTAAAGCTTCTCGTTTGAGAGGGTCTTTGTGTAGTATTTTGTCTGCTCATGACAATGTCAATAGAGTAAATTTCGGTGACAGCATCTGGAAAAGTGTTATCCTGCCGTCTATTACGCATGGTTGTGCTGTGTGGCTAAACAATACAAAGAAAGCGACTGACGCACTTAAGTCAATTCAATACACAATGGCTAAAGCTATTTTACAGTTACGCTCGTCCCCGGCAGCGGTCGCCACATTGGGAGAGCTAGGTTGGCTACCACTTCAATTGACTTTAAATAAAGCAAGAATTAAGTATTTTCATCGTATGAAATTTGATGTACCCGAAAAAAGACTGTGTAAGTTGATTTTTAATGACATGTGTGAAGAATATAGAAATACAGGAATATGTACTATTTGGCCCTATGTTACTGAAATCAGACAAATCTTTAATAACGCCGGAATTGACCGTGCATTTTCATCCCACAGCGATGGGTGGCTTGATAGTTTTTTAATAAACGGGCAATAGAAAGTTACACGGTAGAATTTTTTCAGGAAATAGATGATAAGAGATCTCTTTACTGGTATAGGGCCCTGAAAAGATCTACATGGCGTGGCGATTATCTGTTCACGACAGACAACTTTAATGGCGCCCGCCTAAAATTCATGGCACGTACAGGGTGTTTGAGCTTGGGAGAGGATAGAGAAAGGTGGGGCATGTCAGATTACAGCATGTAATACCTGTGAATGTAACGATGATGATCTTTTTCACTTCATGTTTTTATGTCCTGGTTTAAACTCTTTTAGATTGAAGTTGTTCAAGCAATTGGAACAGTCACTGAATGATATTGATTTTAGTTATGTGTGGCAAAGTTTTATGGCGTCATCCCTGTACAGAAAGTTGAACTTCCTTCTTGGAGACGAAGGTTTTAGTTTTGGCGACGAAGTTGGGTTTTTATTTGATTCTATATGTAAAAGATTTTTAGTGGAGGCATGGCGCTTTAGGAGGGAATCCTCCAATTCCTGACTGTTCTGTATATGTATACAAGATTTAAATTCTTCTTGCACACTATGTATATATGTATATATGGACGCACCATGGGTTTGCCCCGGACCACTGGTGCCCCCGATGTAAAGGGGTAGTTTTTCCGCAATAAATTATTATTATTATTATTATTATTATTATTATTATTTTTATAGTCAACTTAAATGCTCGTAGACAGAAAAAATTAGAGTGGATAACAAGTGGTATTATCCAATCTATCAATTGCAGGGACAATTTATATAAAACACAAAAATATACTCCCGGAGATTCAGCAATGCATAACACTCTTAAAACTAACTTAACCACGTATAACAATATATTAAGAAGAAAAATGCGAGTGGAAAAAAATACGAAACAAGCTTGAAAAATTATGAAAGTGATATCACGATAACCTGGTCAACCTGACATGAAATTTTGTGTAATAGTCAGTATGGCTTTAGAACAGGTCACTCTACAGAACTAGCAGCTGTATAATTTATTGACAAGATAATACAACAAATGGATTAGAATAAAGAGCCTTTAAGTATTTTTTATCCCTGTCTGAAGAATTTGATACTTCAAATCATGAAATTTTATGATACACACTGCACTATTACGGTATAAGGGATACAGCTGCCAATTTATTCCATAGCTATATACACTACAGGGGTTCCCCAAGGTTTTATATCGGGTCCTCTACTATTCATTGTATATATAAATGACACTGTAAAATGTAAGCGGGAAATTGTTTTAAATGTTTACCCGGATGATTCAACATTATCGAAAATATAAAATTCCTTTAATATTGATATAAGGACAGACGTTGATAACAAAATCAACTCTGAACTCGCAAAAATCACAAATTGGTTAAAACCAAAGAGACTCTCCCTTAATGTAAGTAAGAAAAAAATCTAGATTTTTTTTCCTTAACTCCAAATATAAAAATGAGTGATGCATTAGTGAAACGTTTGAGTGTATTACATTTCTTGGAATAACTATCGATGAACGACTTAGCAGGAATGCTCATACTGAAAAAAAAATTCCAATAAAATATCTCGAACGTAGGGAATCACAATTAAGTGAAACAGTTACTTCCCCATTTCTGCAATAAAAAAAATACAATTCATTAATATTATAACACCTTAATTCAAGTACAATTTCTATTATTGATATGTTAATATTAAGCTCCCTGTACATTTACAAAGATTCACTTTTCAAGATACTCTTAGCCACAACATAAGACAACATAGAAATATTTTTACTTCTACTTGTACCCATGTCCATGCTTAAGACTAAATTAGACATGATTTGCCCATTACTATCAATAACGCATCGTAGAGAATTAGGGAGAAAATGCATACTCACAGCATGAAAGGTATGGCACCATTTATAAAAGCAAATATGATCGCACAATATGAAAAAGTTTGTTCTATTGAAAATTTTTATCTTTGTATGAATTCTTCGCTTTCGTTCTTCAAGGTTATTTGTCAGTTGATTTACTATTAACTGTGTTTAGTTATTGGAATGAAAAGGCATGTCATTGTATTTTTCTTGTGAATCAAATTGCATAATTTGAAAAGTGTTTTTTATCATGTTAACATTGGCACACTGTAAAAGTATTGTCTTATAAAGGTAGCTTCAAAGACATTATTTTGTCCTAATTGAAGCCTCCCTGGTCGATGCCTATTTCATGTAATATTTTATTTTGATATTTTAATTTATTGGCCAATTAAAAATATCCTGACTCCTGAGTCCTGTTGGGTTGGAATTTATGAATATGGGTAGTTTTTTCCTAAATATTTGGTAAAAGTACTGTTTGGATAACAGCATCTGTGACAAGCATTGCAAGTGCGAATTTAATGTAAATTAGACAGTGTGATTACCATATCCAAACCGTAGTCCTAACGAAACAAATCCAAGTCAATTCCGACCAAAGGCAATGTTCCTTGGTATGTATAGCTGAAACATATATAGTTCGTATTTGCCCAAAAGAGACCAAAACGTAAGTGCAAAGGTCCATAGGGGGAAAAAAACAAAAAAACAAAAAAAAAAAAACAACCTTATCTAGTTTTCACATGACAGAATGTAAAAAGTTTTGTTTGAAATTATAGGCCTATTTCAGTAAACTGGCTTGAACAGTTGTATCATTCATGCACAGACAGGACCATACAATTTATGAAAAGGGACCAAAATTTGCATCACATCAGAGAATTTGTAAGCGGAGGTTCTTAACTTGTTGAAAATGTCTATAAAATTCAGTATTTAAAAAGGTACTACTTGCAACCACCATCTCAGCAATGATCATCATCCATATAAGTCCACACACTGACACCAACACCAACATCAATCCATCAGAAAAGCCCTCTAGGCCTAAAATGACCATCAATAAGAATCTAAACAACATGATTATATAATTCGATGTGTTTTAGGCATGTAGTTAAAGATATGATGTTGTTTTAAAGGAGATAAACTAAGAGTATTTCAAAAAGAAAAGTGTTTGAATTTCCAAATATAGTAAGTACATTGGTTCAAATGTTAAACATCAGCCAGAAGCAAGTGACATTAGGCCTCAAATCATTAAAACGTAGTCAAAAATGCATTACAATAGTCAAAATTTGTAAGGCTAGCAGTCACATTTCAAGTTGGTTTCCAGAAGTATTTTTGAAAGGACATTTAAATGTTCAAGATTGAAATGTTCCTACAGGTAACTGTAAGTATAACTGTTTTCCTGTAACAGTTTTAATTTTTTTCATTTATAATAAGACGTAGTTCAACTTGTCAGTCAGTTCATTTAGATGTTAATTATTTATACAAAAGAGAGACAGAGAAAGATTACATTAAACACTTTGAGCCAACCTGACATGACCTCCATAAAAACAAACTATATTCATCAGACAATTATAAAAAACAACATCAGTTTCACTACACTTGGAACACTTACTGCACTGCAATATGTGCAGAAAATGCCTGAATGTTCAAATTGTTACCAATATATAAGGGTTCCATGAAAAGAGAAGTGGATAACAGTTTTCAATGATAGTGATGAGACCAAACCAAATATCAGTTTAACCTTGTCAGATTCAGGATCATTTACGAAATAGTAAGACATGCTAGTGTTCGTCGTCAGAAGGATCCATGACCAACAGTAATGAGATTAAAACGAATGAGAGTATCTTCTACCTGACTTGGAACAGGTTACCAACATATTGGCAGTGGGTTAAACCAGCTTTACGGGATCCCAATCCTCCCACTTTGGAAAACACTCTCATTCATTTAAAGTAGGCCTAAAACAAATTTAGCCCTTAATGTTAATGTACAGTTATAAAAGGTAATTACCTGACCATAGTTCACAGACATCATCCAAACAATGACAGGACAATTAATAGTACAGAAACACGATCCATATTCACCAATTCCAAACCCAACAATGACGGCAAAGAGATTTCAGACCTGTCAAAGCATCAACATGTCCCCTCCAACACCAATGAGAAGAAACAAACCCCACTCCCGACCCGAGACAGGCAGTCACCCACAAAAGGCAACCGGTGGCTCTAAACCAATCCTCTCAACCCCAGAAATACTCATCACCAACCGCAGACACTAGTTCCTTTTCCAAAATGTATAGGCCTAACCACCTAAAACACAAATTTCATTTCTTTTGCCAAAAACAAAAAGAGGCTTGTTAGGCCTATCACCTTTTAGCTCTCCCGACCTGTCAGTCAGCTAAGTTTAAAGTAAAAGAGCAAAGTAGGCCTACATCGTCCCCGAGACACCTATGAATCTGGAACATTATAAGAATTTTAAGTCAGACTACTATATTTACATTAGAATTGCGTAACATGTCAAAATTTGAATTTAAACACCAAAAAAAGTTTCCACATGAACACAGGATAACTAAATTTGATACTAATATTATATTTATTATGAAACATGGTTAAGTTCTTTCATGTTCCATTCTCACTAGAAAAAACAGCACAATAGGCCTAAAATTCGTTACAAAAATATTACTCACATCAGCTGAGTAAGTATTCCTTACATTTTGTCACTATATTCAAAAGGATGAGAAATAGAAGGCCTGTATTGTTCAACATGATGCCTGAGAACTTAAATGGTCCTTATTTCATTTTATATTTGTTGTAATTATAATAAATTTTATGTTCCAGTATTGAAAGTTCGATCAAGCTCATGGTAAAACAATCTCAGCTACAACATTAAAATACATAAACATATTTCTATGTGTTTTACTCACACTCAGAAAATACCTTATTAATATGTTCATATAAATCAACATGATATTTCTGTAGAACATATTGATATTTATCTTTAAAGTTAAGAAAAACCTTTTTTAATCTTATTTTGGAAAACCCCTGTTTAAAAAGTCTTCAAAAAAGTGATTTATGTCTAAAGTTGACTTACCTATGGTGACCATGTATATTCAAAGTCATTTTAGAATACAGCCTACAAATACTACTTTTTAACCTGGACATTGATCTTTACCTTTTTCCTCCCACATGTTTAGATACATTAGAATAGAGTGGATGCTCCTCAGGATTATTACAAGTGTTCAGTTTATTATTTTGGACAAGTCAGGAATAAAATGTAGTGTCTTCAAGCCTGTACATATTTCCAGTGACAACAGTCTGTACTTTTGGCGACAATTACAGAAAATCATGTTTTTGGTTCCCTCCAATTCTGTATATTTCATTTATCACATGGATCTTTCTAGCTGTTTGGGGGTGGGGTTGGAGGAGGTTGGCAACAAATATAGCATCACATGACTGCAGTTGACAGAATTCTATTTTATTTAGTATCATTTGTAATGTGAGCAGTCCATACGCTAATAGTACTGGAGATGACCTGGCCATTGTATATGGCACCCTGTTGTTCCATTGTTGCACTCTCTTGAATCCTCCAGTCTATGTATTGCTGCAAGCCTGTGCTCATGAAGAAAAATACCTATTCTCTCAGGACAATACCAGACTCCACAATGCTAGAATCAAGCATTAGTGCAAAAATTTATCTCTATGACCAGGTCCTAGCACTTACGGACGTTGCATGATCTACAACCAAAGTTTCATTGAACCATGTACAATCCTTCCAGGCGATACCTAAAATGCACACTGAGCACACTTGTATTCTCTCTGACCCAGGACAGTTTGTTTACAGAGAATATGGGCCAACATTTCACAAAAATGAAAAATTAAACAAAAATCAAATAAAAAACCGGGTTGATCAGTTCTCTCATGAGTTATTTCAACATTTAAAAATATGCTATGGCCTTTTTTATCTGATTGTCATCATTTATACAGGCAATGTGATTATGGGGAGGAGACTCCATCAGTTGTCATTTGTTTTGTATTTGTGTCTTTTTGCCCAGAACCACTTCCTAGTAGTCAATATCCTATTCCGCAGTTCGAACTCTTTACTCTCCATAAGCTAACCTGTCCCTGTCTAACCTGTATATATATGGAATTACTATTGTCTATATTGCACACGTTCCTCTGTAAAATTTTGACATAGGCTGTATCAGCCCAAATAAATTAAAGGGTCTTCAGCCGGTAACTACTCAACATGTTTCGGAGCCTTTTACCCGTACACGTCTCTCTGAGTAGCGGCTCCTTGCCTAAGCTAAATATTCAGCAAAGACAACCCACATAATAATGAATAAATATGAACGTGGCAATTGATGAATTAGCTAAATATGTGAAGTTTTGCTTGTAAATGCAGAGCTTCATATCAAAGAAGAATACCTGTCAAACAAACCATAATTACCAAATTTTCATAGTACAGGTTCAGATAAGAACAATTTGACTTACCCCTGAACCAAAATGTATCCTAACTTTTTAGAAATCGATCTTGCTTTCCAAATTTAGATCAACATCATACCTTTGTTTTACTGCAAGTGTTGGTGCAGCCATGCATTAATCTCTCTCTCTCTCTCTCACACACACATTTATCTTGGTCCATGTTTTCCTGCTATATTGTCTATAATCTTTGATTCATTCCTCTCTTCGGTTTGCATATTTCCAGCACTAACATCGTCAGTGATATTCCCGACAAATACATAACATACACATCAGTAGTACCTTCCAGTTCTGCTTCCTAAATCTATGGTACGAAGAAGCTATGGACCTTTGGCCAAAATTACAGCATAGCCTTAGTGTAATTGAGAGAATAATTCTATTCTTTTTGTGATATGAGGAGTCCATGCACTGAAAAACTCCAAAAAGGCATGTTTTGTCCTAGTATTACCGTGTTTTGCAAAATGTCTCCACATGTCGAGAAAATAAAGCATTGTATATATATATATATATATATATGTATATATATGTATATATATATATATATATGTATATATATGTACATATATATATGTATATATTTGTATATACATGTATATATACATATGTATATATATATATATATATATATATATATATATATATATATATATATATTTATACACACACACACACAACTATATAGACTGACGGTCAAAACTGTCCAATTCTTGACAAACGAATCTACATGAACATCAAAAGATATAACAGCAAGACTTGAATATCAACCAATCAGTATATTATTCATTGAATATCTAAAGACAATGAAATATCATATGACAACCTAAAATAATAACTGTCATGAACAAAAGCAGAAGGCAGTTTTAATCAGTGTCAGAAAAAAATACCTTAAACCTCTGAGCAAACAAGAACTACCCATGATCAAAACTTGTCAGTAATCAAACAAGCAAAGTCAAAATCAAATGGTATTTGTATATTCATGAACGAATATGGAATGCTGTATGAAGAAAAAAATCTATTTCCCGACTTCAGGCAGGAACAAACAAGAGCTAGTAGTTTATGTCGATTTGATGTAATTGACTCTCAGCTTTAAGATTTCTTCCCTCACACACTCTTATTGTGTCCACCGTGTCGGCACTGTAGTATTTAAAATATATATATTATGTGTATGCTAATTCTTAGTCATTTTCCTTTCGTAATAATAAATTATTGATGCTTGTTGAAATGTTACACATTAACATACTCCCTTTAATTTAATTTGTCAACGGGAAATCAGAGCCTCGACATTGTGGGCGAAGTTGAGACCCTTAGTATTGCTTTTACTTCGAATGCTATCAAACATAAATATATTAGTAAATGATATCCAACATCCTGGCAAGCAATACATATGTATTCCAATGCTGGCTTGTCCTGTGCAGGGATGGGCACCTCGACAGGAAGGTATATTTAGAATACTGTTGGAATACCATCTCCTACATATTGGATTAATTTTGTAAAATCAACTATAGAAAAGATATTTTTACAATAAGCCCTAATAATATAGGCTGGTGAACTTGGGTGCCAGTTATTTTTTGACAGAAATACGTTTCACCCAAAATATTGCTAAGTTAGAATACAGAGCTCTAATATCAAAGATACCTTTGGCTGGGTAAAATTCATAAGCATAGCAGTCTTCTTGCGGCCACGGATAACCAACCTGCTTCTAATATTGCGAAGACTGACCTTAAGCTAACTAAGTATTGTATGCAGTTCTCCTGTGCAATATACATGTTTGCAAATGTTATCTATTTATGTTGTTACAATGAGGTCCACTGCAGGAACTTTTTTGTGTGAGAATGGTAACTGATGGTATCTGTATCTTTGTCTTTTTAACATGCAAAATACCATAAGAGGGGGTCCCAGTGGATCGATGGGCCATACAGTAACACTGATTTACTGAGACTCCTTCTCAACTGACGCAGGTTTTATTGTAGTAATTCTGAAGAGTAGGAGCTAGTACCACTCCTTGTTCGAGCCTTCTGATGTCTTTGAGTAATGAAAGACTGGATTAAGCTCATCAGCACCATACTTGAGCCACTGCTTCCACCATGGACAATTTTCATCTGTTAATCTGTCATTTCATCTCTTGTTACTTTCCAATCGCAGCTAGATTTTATTAGCCCTCGGCTAGTGTTCATGTTTTACCACCCGAGTATAAATTAAATTTGTCTGTCTATGTCATTGTCCCTGACTGACTGTTGTCAGCCTTTGCTGTCAGGCTTGGCATTACGTTGCCTGCGTAGCGCAGCTGGGAGAGTCCCAGTTCATTGACCGGGACTGTAACAGTTGCTCTGCCATGGTCATGGTTCCACTAGTCCTCTGTTTGGGCCTGCTGGCGTCTACAATTTATTTCTTGTCTACTTTTATACAGGTAATGTTTAATATTTGATATGAATTTACTTCGTAGATCATAATAGATTACATGGTCCTCTTTCTGTAGACAGCATAACGATAATCAAGAGTGTCTTAAGTCTGCGGAACAAGACCATCATGATGAACTCTGTACTTCATTATATAGTTCAGCTCATAAAAGAAGATCCTATGATGCACCATTAAGTATCTTTAAAATCATAGATACACGGCCCCCACTCCATCGCTTTTGCACGAAGGCAAATATATTTTGGATGATTTATCTAAGGTCAAAATTTTCAACTTAATTTTCTTTTAAATAATGTATGCTCAATTCCTCAATTGTCACCCTGGTGGAATTAAATATTAATCCTCCAAACACAATGGAATCAATTTCGATTACAAATGAGGTAGTTTTAGGAATTTTACTCAGTATAGACGTTTTGTAAGCTACTGGACCTGATGGCATTTGTACAAAGCTTATGAAAGAAAAGGCTCCCTCAATATACAAGTCTTTTACCAATCTTTTTAACCTTTCTTTTAGGTATTGTATTTGTGTCTTTTTGTCCAGAACCACTTTCTAGTAGCCATTACCCTATTCTGTAGTGTGAACCCTTTACTCCCCATAAGCTCACCTGTAACTGTGTTACCTATATACATATGGAGTTACTATACCCATATTGGACACGTTTTTTTTTTTTGTAGAATTTTGACATAGGTTGTATTAGCCCAAATACATTAAAGGGTCTTCAGTGGGTGACTACTCAGAACATGTTCCAAACCCATACATGTCTGTCTGAGTAGCGGCTCCCTGTCTACGCTAAATATTCAGCAAAACCAGCCCACATGCTAATTAAAAAATGTGAACGTGGCAAATGATGAAATAGCTAAATGTCAAGTTTTGCTTATGAATGCAGAGCTTCATTATAAAAGAAGAATACACGTCAAACAACACAGAATTGCTAAATTGGTATAGTACAAGTTCAGGTAAGAACAATATGCACCCATGAAACGTTTCTCTCTTGCGGGAAGCGGGCTCAGGTTCTGCTAATCTATTAAAAAGGGTGCTTTTTACGCATGAAACAATTATAGACCTCAATCCTTACTAGTTGTGTTGGTAAAGTATTTTAAAAAAGTAGTCTTTAAACACGCTTTTAACTTTTCCAAAGACAATCTGTTGATTTATGCCCACTAGTTTAGTATTACTCCTGGTGATTCCACTATCAATCAGCAACTGATCGTTTACCATAGAGACTGTTTTCCTTTAGACCAACAAAAAGAGATAAAACTTGTCTTTTTGGACATAAGTGAGGCACTTGATGAGGTGTATCATGCAAGGCACTTAGGCAAATTCGAAAAAAATGAACCCATGACAACTTGATTTGCTGCTTGTCCAGCTATATCAAGGACCACTAACAGAGGGTTGCACTTAATGGTCAATGCCACTTCTGTTTGCATTATATGTCAATCCTGTTGTGGACCTTGTCCAATGTAACATAAAATTATTTGCTGATGGCACATCCCACTGCTTGGCAGTTGACAATCATGTGACAGCTTGTGATATTTTAAATGATTATCTCTCTGTTCTTGATGAATAGGCAAACAACTGGTTCACCACAATCATCGCTCTGAAAACTGACATTAAAGATGATTAACAAATTAGTTCCAAATTACCTGCAATGTCTAATTTCAAACATTGTTAACCCTGACATATCTACTTACAATACTCATCAAAGATTTGCCTGGCTTCCTTTTCGTGCACGAGGTGATATTTTAAATGATTCTTCCACCAATGGTATGCCTTTTAAATGTGGTGCCTCTTGATGTCCCAAATTTGCCATCCTTATCAGTATCTAAATTACAATTACTTCGGTCGAATCCATTGTCGGAACTCTGCAATTTTGGAAACGAATGTGCCTCAATACATCAGACACGCCTAAGTTTGGGCACCAGTCAGCTGAGCTTGCATCTTTTTAAAATTGGTGTCAAAAAAGGGCCTGGGTACAAGTGGGGAGCAGCTTCCAAAGATGTTTGGCATTATTTTTTCTTTTGCCTATTCTATATTGTGGAACCATCAAAACTACACACAACTGTACCAAAGTATGTTCCCTTTTTCTTACGAACGGTTTTGTACGGGTCTTCACTTAGCACTTCATTGCACAATTTACAATTTTTTCTGCTGCTTATAATTACTTAATTATTTCTTCTTGTTTTTCTATAAAAAATATTGGTTGAACTAACGTGGGTTTTACCTGCAATTTATATGATTACCATCCATGTACAATTTATGTTTGAAGTATGCTCCTCTATTTGTCCCTGGTCCACTGTGAACGTTTGCTTGTATTTGTGTTTCTTGAATGACAAGCCAACTTATATCCTTGGCTGTTCATGCATCAAATGCATGTCAGGTATTGTCCTGTTTTCATGTCATCTCCCACTCTGCAAGAGAGATTCACATAGGGCACTGCCCTTTTCCCAACTGCTATATAACTCGGGTATATAAGATTTGAAGTGAATTGGAAAGAAAATTTGTTTAAACCAATAACAATTCGAAGGTGACAAATAGGAGTATGCTTCCCAATTCCATTTTATTGAACTTTATGTTTTAGACAAGTCTGATGAGAGACCTGTTAGTATGTAGCGATCCCAGCCTATATTAAACTTGTCAGTCATTGATAGAGCATATGCATGTTTATATCAAACAAGATTAAGATGTTCCCCCGAAATCATTATCTTCAACATATCCTGCCATTTCATCTTTTAAAGCATCCAATTTTTCGACTGATACGTTGCATATTATTCAGATAGGAGAGTCATGTTTTAAAAATGCATCTCAAATGAGCAGGATCGTTGCCACATCCAGTTAGGAGGCAGGAGTTGCCAAGCAACCAACACCAAATGGACAAATAGGGCCCTAAACATTTGACCACCACATTCGTACAAATAGTTAGGAAACAAATTAACCACATTCATAAATTGCAACACAACAATCACAACAAAATCAAATACAGCAAAACCAAGAGATTCAGGATTTACCGTAAAATCAAATTCACCCTTTAGCGCCAAGTTTCACTCCTGACTTGTGACAGGAAGGCACCTATAAGAGGCAACTTGTTGTATTAAAATGGTCCTCTGAACCTTTGGGATGTTCTTCACTAACTACAAACATGATTATTTTCCAAAACATATAAAGTTAATCACTCAAAATGCCAATTTTGTACGTCTACCAAAGACAAAAAGAAACATGATAGGCCTGGTACATTTTGGTGTTTCCGACGTGTCAGTTGCACAGTGTGTGCTATTTAACAAGCGACAAGAAAAGCAGTTGACTGAATGCAAACATATTAATTTACAGTACACCACAAAAATTAGTCCAAGTTGATAGGCGTCAAAATGTTTACAAGGAACATGGACATCACAAATAAAATATCAAGACTTGAATATCTACTATGCAATATATTATTCACTGAATATCTGAAGAAGATAGAATATTGAGAAAATATTTTAACGATTGTTATGCAAATAGAAGCAGCAACAATTTTCAACAATGCCATGGAAACTACACCACAATTCCGAGTAAAGAAAAACCACTGATGATAAACAACCCATCAGCCATAAAACTCGAAATCCGGAAATCCGTTGCAGACATACCAAAACTTTGTTTATCATATTTTTTTTATCAGTGAATGAATGTGAAATCAAGTATGAATGCAAGACGTCTCTCCCATGACTTGAGGCAGGAAACGACTAAAGTCAGTGGTAGTTTAGATCAATTTAAATGTTTAAAATGAGTTGAATGACACACACGGGTTAGGAAATGAAAACTTTAAGCAGACAGTGACAGGGTCAATTAAGCATCAAGGCCATAGTAGAAATTTAGACCAAGTTGAAAACCTTTAAAAACTTTGACAACCCCCTCAACATGAACATCCAATTGCCTTTTGATATAAAAATATGTTTACATCATGGATTACTATCACCACATATAATAGGAAGACCTGGATTATTTATTACACAATACATTTTTTATTGAATATACAAAGATGATAGGATGTCATATTGACTACACAAATTAGCAATTGTCATGGAAAATAGAAGCCGACAACAGTTTTTCAACAATGCCAGAGAAACTGCACTGTAATATCAGATGCAACAAGAACCATCAATGATCAAAATCCGTCAGTCATCAAACAAGCAAATTCAAAATTCAGAAGCTTAGGATTACGTACCAACTATTTTATGAAATTTGTATATACCCGTGAACAAATATGAAATAAAATAGTGGGGAAAACTTGTATTTCCCGACTTGAGACAGATACTAACCAAAGTATGTAGTAGCTTAAATTCATCAGTAAATCTGTTGAATTTACTAATAAAAACTAATTCGCCCTTCATCAGAAACCCTATTGCCAACCAAATATACCACCCATAATTGAGATACAAATTACCAGATATTTTAGGGAGGAGGTCTGTTTCTGGGATACCTATCAGCCTTTTGACCTTACACTTGTCAAAATTATATTTTTGCAATGAATCCAAATGGATGCAATCCTTGGATTAAACTCAGCTTGTAAATGCCATAATTTTGCAACTATCACATAGATCAGAAATTTCTACCCAGAAATTAGCCCAACGTCAAATATCTTAAAAGATATGGATTCGAGAATTACCAAAATATCAGGATTCATCATTTGGCTGGTTGCCCCCACGTTTTGCTTGAATGATTCATGGCTCATGGGCTTGACAAAGGTGCAGGACATCCTGCGGTTAGTAATGTCTATGATGGAAGAGAGTCAGTTGTATGTATGTATGTATGGATGTATGTATGTATGTATGTACATACGATTCTCTTTAAACTTGGCGCCGATGTACCTTGGGTGAGTCTGTGTTAGATTTACTGTCATTGACAAGTCAGCTGAGGTGATAGTATTGTTCATTGTCCTTCCGCCGGTTTGTCTGTCTTGATGAGTCCAGTTTACAAATTGGCTTATGTTTTGGTAATGGTGGGTCCTACTACTTTTTATTTCAATAATCATGACTTGAGCACCATGAGAGCACCATGAGAGAATGACAACTTTTATATTGGAGACAGTAATGATGTTCAGAAAAAAAGTGACCTTGCTGTTGCTTTAAAGGTCGCAAGACCACCTCAGTCTGTGCATCCAAAGTTGGCTGACCACAGAACTGTCGCAGTCCTCTCACTAGTTGTTATTACATTTGCATGGAAAACACAAACAAAACTTGAAATCCCTGCAAAAAGATAAGTATACAAGTAGTAGAGAAAAACATGATCCATATTCATTAATTCCAAAACCAACAATGACAGCAAAGGGATTTCAGACTTGTCAAAGCATCAACATTTTTCTTCCAATACCAATGTGAAGAAACAAATTTCACTCCTGACGTGAGACAGGCAGTCACCCATAAAAGGCAACTGGTGGTTTTAAACCGGTCCTCTCAACCTTAGAAATATTCATCATAAACTGCAGACACTAGTTCTTTTCCAAAATCTATAGGCCTTACCACCCAAAACACAAATTTCATTACTTCTGCCAAAAATAAAAATACATTAGTTAGGTCTATCACCTTTTAGTTTTTCAGACTTGTCAGTCAGCTAAGTTTACAGCAAAAAAGTAAAGTAGCCCTACATCGTTTTTGTGAAATTTATGAATCTAGAACATTATAAACACACTCTACCTCCACTATACCTGAGTCGGAGAACAAAGCCCACAGCAAAACATAGCCAATGAAGTAATTTCCAAATAGTACAGGAAAACATGATCCATATTCATTAATTCCCAACCCAACAATGACAGCAAAGAGATTTCAGACTTGTCAAAGCATCAACATTTCTCTTCCAATACCAATGTGAAGAAACAAATTTCACTCCAGACTTGAGACAGGCAGTCACCCACAAAAGGCAACTGGTGGTTTTAAACTGGTCCTCTCAACCTTAGAAATATTCATCATAAACTGCAGACACTAGTTCTTTTCCAAAATCTATAGGCCTAACCACCCAAAACACAAATTGCATTACTTCTACCAAAAATAAAGAGATTAGTTAGGCCTATCACCTTTTAGTTTTTCCGACTTCTCAGTCAGCAAAAAAGTAAAGTAGGCCTACATCGTTTTTGTGAAATTTATGAATCTGGAACATTATAAACACACTCTACCTCCACTATAAAAACAAACATGTCACATTTAAAAGCTTTACACCACAGGAATTAACGTTGGATTAACATAAAAATAATTGAATCAATAGGGAGGAATGTGTAGCAATGCAGTAACGCAAAGACATGACTGTAGCTCCTGCATTTAATGTGACGAAACGGATGCGCTTTTAGCATATGTTTAAGTACATGAGTGCATGGGTTCCTTTGGGTTGTTTGTTAACGTCAGTTGGTTATAATGTAATTTTCCATCATAGAGGTCGGCCTCAGTTTTTGTGCTTTGTTAGTCTTAATCAACTATTTGTATTTGAATTGCTCTCATTGTTGCATTGTAGTTTGTGAATGAGGTAATGTATTTTTCTGAATCATAGGATGTCAATGTGTATATAGAGCCTGAACTTTCAAAGCATCATTCTTTGTATGAGTACTGTTTGCACATTTGGTCCGTTTTTATTACTCAGCATGTTTTGACATGGGTTATATGGCTCATCTCATCAGAAGTGCACATTTGTGTCAAAATAATGGCTTGTTGCTTGTACCATCAATCTACCAGCACATTGTCTTCACATAAGGAGATAATGGGTTACAAATTTGCCGAACGCAGATGCACCATTAACGAGTATTTTTTACGGTTGTGTGAGGCACAAATGAAGCTTTTGAATTGACGTTTTGCTCGTAAATCACACGAACACATGTCAATAGTACTCATTGTCTAAACAAGAAATACAGACATGCAGCATATTATACCGTACTCTGCGTATCCATGACAATGAAATAAAAAGTATGCAATCATGCAGTTTCCATCACCTCTGGAAGTTTTGCAATAACTGTGCATATTACAGGAACTATACATAGTACGGTGCATGAGCTGTTCCTGGATTATAATAGCTGTACTGCGAAACATGTGGATACCTGTGTGATTCTGTTCAGTTCAACACTCCCTGTAGGTAGCTGGTGTGGGTTTTTTATGACAGCTGCTTGCATTAGTGATTGTCAAGTGGAAACTCTCAGGGTACATAGTTTTTTTTTTTTTGGCCTACAAAACCCAAACAGACTTCAGAATCTTTTTGTTGGGTGGGAGATGATTTGATACCTTTACATTAAAACCTGCATCACAGACTGTTGATACATTTTAGTGTGTGAGCGAAAAATGTAGAGACCAGTGATACTGCCATTCCCCATGTATTTGGAATAAAGATATCCAAACAAATTGATATTTACTAGAATCAGGTGCTAGATTATACGAACACTTTTAAAGGGGATGAGACAAACAATTTACTTTGACAAAGTGTGTTATCAAAGTTTTTAAAATTAAGGTACATGTATTCTGTTTTAAATAGTAACCAAGGACCGATATTACAATCAAGGTTATACCCTACTGTAAGAATAATTCCCTTCATAGGTTTTCGACCAGTATCTGTGGTACCATGCAAAAAACATATTGGAAAGGTAAAAAATAGATTAAAATACTTTTCCTTCCTGACCTAATTTAACAATGTTACTAGGGAAACCGCAGAGCCTATTGCAAACTTTCCTTTGGAAATATGTTCTTTTTTTACTGCACACAAAGACACCCTAAAGACTGGCAGTAATTTTACTTTTGATCATTCTTTAGTATATGAATCCAATTTCCGCTGTGTAATATATGTTTTGAGTCAACGGAAGTGCTCGGATCTAATAATAGGAACTCTTGATGAACCAGCAGTGGCAGATAAATGCTAGATAAATGGCACGGAAATTTTGTGGTCTGGTAGGGAAGACCCTATATTTATAGCCACAGTGCCTGCTGATATGTGTCAGTGAGCACAAGCGTCTTTCTGTTGGGGCTTCAACACCGTGAAGATGCGTTTCTGGTTGTGCTCTTGCGCAAGCAGGTACATAGAAGAGGGAGAATCAGACCTCAACGAAACAAACAATACAACACCTACAGCTAAAAAAACCAAGGGAACATGTACACTCGAAGCCTCACATAATTTTTTACTGACTCTAAAAGATAAGCAGTAATGACTTTCCAGTCTTTAATATTTTAGTCACTGTGGCTGAATTGGAGAAAGCAGCGATATATATATATATATATATATATACATATATATATATATATATATATATATATACATATATATAAGTGTCTGTGTGTTTTCTGTGTTGTGTGATGGAGTGTTAGCGGCTTACGATAATGGTCAAGTTCTTCAATTAGACAAACTATCACCGAAGTATGCATCCCTGACATAACTTAGCTACCTATACGCTAAATTGACAGCAGTTTTATAGACTTAAAGTTGGAACTCAAATTCAAAGTTACTGTCTAAATACAAGCAGTTTGGGTAAAAAGCATTGTTTGTAAAATGTTGGACATTTCTCCAAAAAGACACCCTATTGTTGTGGAAAAAGTGAAGTTTGTAGTTAATGAAGAATATTTTAAATGGTTCAAAGAAACGGTTTCAACCACCAGTTGCCTTTTGTGGGTGACTACCTGTGTCAAGGCTAGCATTAAATCAATCTCTTCACCCTGCTATCTGAAAATGCATTTGATGTTTTGGTAATTCCTGAAACTTTGTCATATTTAACTTTGCTCTCATTGTTGGATATAAATTTGTGACTCTGGTAACGTTTTTCTGAACTATTGGACAGCTCAACCAAATACTTTTCTGCTGATAGTAGAATGAATATAAATTGGCCAAAAGAGGCGCAAAATTAGTACCCATTGGAAAGCAAACTGTTTGTCTGCATGTCCAACAAACTAATCATATTCAAATTAGGACTGGCCATACCTTACATCATTACCCAAATGGACACCTTTTCAACACTTGATCATTCTTTGAATTATATCAGTGACTTGATAAATTCTCTCAAATCAAAAATATTTACATTCAACTTTTAACATTGTAATTTGCATAACCGTCACCAACGGGTAATCATCCAAGGCCAGTCGTCTAGTTGGGGTAAAGTCTGTGCAGGCGTGCCGCAAGGCTCAGTTCCAGGTCCTTTGATGTTTCTTATTTACATCAATGACATTGTGGACCTTGTTCGATCTAACATGAACATGTTTGCTGATGATACTTCACTCTATCTAACTATTGATAGTCCTGTCACTGCGACTCAAACTATGTATATGGACCTATCTAAAATTGACCAGTGGTCCAAAGATTGGCTTGTCACATTCAATGCCTTGAAAACTGATTCTATGCTTATTTCCAGAAAAAGTAATCCACCTTCTCACCCGCCAATTCTTTTTCAGGGTCATATTTTGCAAGATGTGGCTCATCATTAACATCTTGGAGTGACAATACGTTCTGATTTAAGATGGTCTGACCATATTACTGATATATCAAACGAATCCTCCAAATTAATCAATATCATGAAGAGTTTGAAATTCACTCTAGATAGGAAAACACTGGAAACCATTTATACTTCTTTCATTAGGCCTATGCTGGAATATGGTAGTCAAGTATGGAGTGGCTGTACGGTCCAAGATGAAGAAAAACTAGAATGTATACAATTAAATGCTGCTCGTATTGTCACTGGAGCAATGCATGGGACCAGCACCGCTAAAATATATGAAGAAACTGGATGGTTAACTTTATCCAAACGCAGGGAAATTTCCAAATTGATTTTAATGTACAAATTGGTCCATAACCTTGTACCGGACGCACTATTCTCTATCCTTTCTACCGCTTCTCCTTATAAGGTAATTATATCACACGTCAGCAATTTGATCTTCCTCATTTCCGAGCTCAGACCGACCTTTTGGACATATCCTTCTTTCCTTCAACTGTTCGGTTATGGAATCAACTACCTCTAGAAATACGGAATTCTGACTCTATTCAAAAGTATAAATCAAGTATAACTCAACCGGTGGTCCGACCTATAAAGTTTGATGAATTGTATGACTTTGGTAATAGATTCCTAGCTGTTCAGAATACACGCCTACGTTTGGATGCCAGTCAGCTAAATTCACATCTCTTCAAGATTGGTGTTAAGAACACTACGAAATGTTCATATGGCTCACCTAACGAAGATACGTGGCATTATTTTTTTTCATTGTTCTAAATACACAATTGCTCGGTCTAACCTACATACTGCTAAATCACAGTATGCTCCCTTTACATTACAAACAGTTCTTTATGGGTCCCCTAACTGTTCCTTTATTTAAAAATATCGAAATATTTTCATCCGTTCATAACTTCATCTCCGCCACTCAACGTTTCAACCCTTCTGGTGTTGGCTAATAAATTTTTCTATTTTTGTTTTGTTTTTGCTATATGGTACAACCAATTTATCCCTGGTCCAAACTGCAGATAAAATGCCATCCTAATATTACCAGTACAATACAACCTTATGCCCCACTGTATGTCTCGTCCGTGCTTGTCCTCTTCTCTCTGTTCCTGTGCGTCTTGTACGTCCTGTATTGTCCTGGGATCGTCTTCTTCTGCGAGAGGGATTTATATAGGGCCACGCCCTCTTTCCCAATTGTATATAATTTTCATATGTATTATATTGTGTACTTTGTCAAAATAAAATACGTTTAAATCAACATTGTAAGTCTAGGAGAGAGCCTGGTATGTTATGAGGCTATAACACAAGAGGCTGATGTTTTATCGGACCATAACACATGTGTCCTGCTCCCCATTTCAACAACCAATCACAGAGCCGAATGCCATTATCACTTCTTAACTTTTTATTGTGCATTGGTATGGTACTACTTTGCGCCGATGGTCTCTCCTGTCAACCTCAATTAAGCCCTAATAAAATCCTACTGCCAGGCCAGTGTCAAAAGACATTGCATCAAGATCAAAATACATAGCACCGGCATTCCCTGCAGAATAACAAAAAAATATTCTTACCAATATGCATGGTCCTATAAACCATCACCTGCAAGATATTGGAAGGGATATTGCCATTGTGAGGGATAAGGAATTCAAACAAGCCAATAGGGCACTAGACGGGCATTTAAAAGAGCCATTGCGAAACAGCACTTTATTGCCAGCCACACATAAAGACACAATTAAGTTACTGATCTGAAGAGAATTTCTATTTACCTGGAAATGCAGATGAAAATCCTGTGATCTTGAGATGCTTACATAGCAATCAGGACATTATTCATGAAAAGGAGTTCCATTGCCATGTAGGCCGAGACCTGTTTTAGTTTAAATTTGATGAACATGGTTATTTTTCCACAATTTGTCAAGAAACTCAACATAAACACTTCAAAGGGGGGGGGGGGGGGGTCCAAAATAACTCTTTCCAGTCCAGGCTATTTTAATGGCTTATTTAGCCTTTTCCTGGGCTTCGGGATACATTTCCAAATGTCAGACTCCAGTTTTCTGTCTATATGATACAACCAGCTATCATAACTATCCATCACCACGTTCAGTACAAGCAGTGCTCTTGGGTTTCTAAACCTTTTTCAGTGCCGTGATTTTGAAGAGTCAGAACAAAAATATATTAATGACTTTTGATTTTGCGAAATACTTCGTTTGTAGCAAATATAGTTTGGGATACTTGCCATGGCAACCATGTTTAAGCTGAAATAGACCTCAGAATATGCGTAGCTAAAATTTATTCGAGGTCACCTGAAGTCGCATGACATGGCCGCCATCTTGGATTTTTCGTCTTTTTCATCAAACTTTATTGTTTTTGGACAAGGAAATATGGATCAATCCCAAATATCCCTCGAATGGGCAGAAATGCAACACAGATGATAAATGACTAATTTTTTTCTGCAATCCATACCACTTTTGCTCTGAGAACAATAAGTCATTAAGGAATTTGCCATAATGTTGTCTCATAGAACCAAGGGATAATTCTGCTTTGTGGCCTCTGGCTAACAAGATGCAGTGTACCCCACCTGACCTTTCACACGTATCAATATTGACAGGTGCCTGTCGCAACTTCAAAAACCCATACAAAATTTACAATGGCATTCATGTCGCCAAAGTAATGCTATGACAGGGAACTGTACATATCAAAATTGACATATAGCGCAAATCTGTGGTTCTCATATGCAACATAACCTGCACAATGAACTAGGAAGGCAAGTGCGTGTATACACGGACTCCGACTGGAACAGTAAAATGCCTGTGTCCACTTATATGCTGACTCGGACTAGAAAGTGATAAGAGAGCTCCACAAGATCGCAGGATGTATGGTACAATTTCCTGTAATTGTCTGGTGATGTCGTTCAAACTGTTCATTGAAGAAAAGAAAACTTATTGCAGCTCCCGCGTCTCTTCAAGAAAGTATATTCTCATGCCATGGAAAACCAATGCACACGAATGCTGACAAAAGTATACATTTTCATTTTTTGGCCCAATATTTGCAAACATGCTGCTGCAAGGTGCTACACTTCACGCTGCTTGAGGGAAGCATGCAATGAGACTAGACATATTATGTTTATGCCCATCCACCATAAGAAAGCATCCGTGCGACAGCAGGTGTTGCTCTTTAATGCAAAAATTGTTCCTAAGTAACAGCTTGAGTGACCTCCTTGGTGGAGTGCATAACGTGAGCCCTGCGATCAAAGCTTATTAGGATGTTACGAATTTCCAGATATGGGCGAATGTTGAGTAAATGGCTATGTACATCAAAACATTTCGGGCCAAACAAAGACAATAATTGTGAATTTTTGTTCAAAATAATCTACAATGTTTCGTTTACTTTTTCATATGTGGGGAGAACCTGAGTTGGTCCGCAAGCCATATTTTTCAAAGGAGAAGCTTATAATAATACTGTTTGCATACGATAATAATATTATTGGGTGCTTTATCCCCTGGTACAAAAACAAATTTATCATCTCTCGCATGCACTAAGCAATTTCTGGAGTTGTCAGATCAGGATCTGGTGGTTGTTTTCTGTAATTTTTTAAAGATTTTGTTTGTTATAATTAAGTCTTGTTTCACTGATCCATTCACGAAAGATGTAAATATCACATTTATCCCTATTTGCCCATTTTCTATAGTTTTCTTCAACTGCTGCGATAGTCATTTTCTTGGCGATATCCACAAGCAAGTTTCTATTGCTCACGGTATTTAGGTTTTTAGCTTAAGTAGTCCTTCAAATGGTACAATCGAAAGATCGCCAGTAATTATGTGACCATGATAATTTTAGATTTAAGAGTTATGGCATGAATACAGGTATTTGTTTTCTTTATAATCATGCAAATTTAATTCTTTCACAACTTTTGTGTGGTAAAATATGTTGGAGGCCATGGTTTTCAAACATTTGTATAAAATATTTGGAGCAGCACTGTCAAAGTAAGCTAGTAGGCACTAATTGTCCCTTCAACATATATTGGACCTATGTATGTAATCGATACCCTATCATAACATATTGATTGCATGAAATAATCCTTTTGTGACTTCCTATCTACAGTTATAGCTTTAAAAGTGCATGAAAGGCAGTGTCATAGAAAATATGTTACAACATTTTGTCAAATTCTTTTTTTCATGAACAGTTAGGGTGACATCTTGTTTTAAGACAACACCAATGATAGTGGTATGAAATACAGAACGTATCTACCTATATGGAATCCATTTGGATAACTGAATCTTCGAGTCAAAACTGTGGCGTTGTATAAGACGTTTTATGATGTTTAAAATGTCTATCTGTGTATCCCCCCCTTCTCTGAGTATTTATCAGTTGTAACCATCAACCAATCTTGGAATGGTATATGGAGGCATAACCTATTCACTTTATTCAATCATTAAGTTTAAAGGACCGACACAGTAGCTAATTGTTGCCAAACTAACACAAAATCCTGTCTTTGATATCTGAATGCAGTTTCTGTGCTCCCTTGGACTGGTATATATTTTTTTTGATAAGTTGCACATGGTTTTGAGAAATTTCGATCTTTTATTCCTTCTTTTTTCCAGACTGAAGTTAAGTGACCTGCAATCCTGAGACACAGCAACCGTCTTATCTCTCAGACATACCAAAGTCGACACTTTTGACATGACAGTAATAATTCACATTTCTAGCTTTGCAACTTTAAAAAGTGTGATATGGACTAAACAAGTAGACAGTAGGCTTACAACGTGGACAAACGATCACTATTTATATATAATTCTACATAATCAACAATTAGGAAGGCCATTCACAAGAAAACCTTTGCTCCCGCAAGGTTACCCTTAATAATAATAATAATAATAATAATAATAATAATAATAATAATGATTTATTAAGACCTCTAATATTGGAGAGATATTCAGGCACATTGATACATCGAAATGAGGGAAATCATATATATATATATATATATATATATATGTATATATATATATATATATATATGTATATATATATGTATATATATACATATATATGTATATTTATACATATATATGTATATATATATACAATTTTTCATAAAGCATGAAAGTGCTTTAAAAGTACAGAGATGTATAATCTTAAAAAACACTTGCTAAGTAGTGTGCTCAAGACATGTTGATCTGACCATGGTTTGATAAAGTTTTCACAAGCACTAAGATACCTGAGGGAATCAAGCAGGCCGCTTTCTGTATTTCTATTCGCTAAAAACATAGCAGGCTGACAATAAGAGTTACAAAATGCTAAATGAGAAGGCAACAGACCAAGGCTGACTATTCCTTCATACACTGAGCCTTTGATGGTTGTGCCAGTTAGAAAGTGCCGCGCAAGCAAGGAGGAATAGAACTTTACAAGCGCACTATTCACTTTGAAACAACGTTGAAACAAGGAGACAGTTTTGTACGAAATAGTATCAGCTACTTTGGGAATCTGTTGAGCTTACAAGAGAGGCGTATTGTGAGACTTCCCTCCTAAGGCAAAATAGCGTTTAACAACGGTCCTTTGCGCGGATTCCAATTTATTGTAGCAATCAACATTGAGAGTACGTTTTTTTCTAATCCATATGTTAGTACAGGCCTGCATATATTCTTTCACAGATGTGCTTTAACATGAGTGGAAAGGCCAAGGTATGACAGCCCAACATTGGCCAAGCCAAAATAGCTTTGTCTGCATAGCTTCAACCTTTTGTTAACGTGATTACCGGCACTCCACTTACTGTTATGTGAAAACTGAACACCGGGAATTTCAATCTCTTCACAAACCTGTATTGAGAAGTACCAAGGAACCAACAAAAGTACTAGGGTTAGATAAATTTGGTCCCATTACCAAACACTTATATTTTTTAGCATTAAAGTTGAAGCGCCACTTATTGGTATACTGTACACATACATCAATACACCCTTGAGGTCCTGTAATCGCTGAGCTTAGAAGAGGCACGTCATCCGCATATGCAAATACATTAAACTTTTCTTCTTCAATTTGTTTACCATTACATTTAGACGTAACATCTTCCAAAATGCCACGACTCTTCTGGAATATTATGATCAAAAACATATCTTGGTAAAACAACTTAGGCTTTGAATAAAACATATTTTTCTACAATGCTTTTAAATGCAGTCATGGACATAGCTACAAATGTTAATGGTCTTAGATTATCAATTTCATGCCAAATAAGACAGGCAACAATTTTAGAATATTTCAAGTGAAAGGACATTAATTTCATACATGGTGGCTATTTTACTACTACTACTACTACTACTACTACTACTACTACTTTATCAAAACCTCCAATATTGAAAAAGACTTACGTCATCTCCGTTTTATATACCATTATATTCAGAAACATCGTCCAACATTAATAATCAACATAATGTCATTAATACATAAATTAAACAAATGATGGCATAGAATACTACCATGCTGAACAACTCTAGACAGAAAAAATAGGAAATAGGACTAATGTCACCATTCCATCTCACTACTGCAAAAGTATTTCTATACCATTTGAAAGAAGCCACCACTGTGATTTTGCAAAATGTTCATTTATAAAAGAGGGCAAAATGCTACACCCTATCAAAGACATTTTCCGTATACAGTGCACACATAGACTGGTGACCCATTATTGTTAAAATACGATCCAATGTCATGTAGAATAGAGCATGCAAAATAGGTACTGCGTTTCTGCCTGAACCCAAATTGTACATCACTTAGTAGTTGGTTTTTGGAACCATAAAGGACTTTACAAGTTTTGAGTGGACCAAGCTTAATGTGATTGGGCGAAAGTTCTCTGGTTCATTGGGATTTAATGAACTCTTTTTCGAAATTGGAATGATCATTCCAGTTGTGAAGGTAGATGGGATAACACAATGTTGTAGTATGAAAGTATAAAAGAGCGCATGTTTGCTAGAAAGGATATTAGATTTAGCAAACTATAAATATTCAGCTGAAGGTCTATCACAACCTGTTGTAACCACCTCTGGTCAAATCATTTATCATATCATGTACTATGTTTGCAGTTATAACTGTACTGCTGTCGGTCCGTATGCCCTCCTTGAAGTTACACTAAACAGACTCGACTACCTTTTTTACACGTCAGAATGCATCACAATGATGGCTCTTTACACTATATATAATTATGTTGAACTTCATTCATGTTTGATTTCCAGAATGATGCATGCGATGTGTATTGGTGGGTCGGGGGAACATGACTTGATGCCAAGGTAGTGAGGCCACAGTCTCTGTGGTGTGCATATTGTGGGGGAATACCTCATATATATCCAGGGACTCTGATGGGATGGGTCTCAGGTGCGGACGTATGCAGCTTTGTCTCTCATGGGCTGAAAATTTAGATTCGATACTGCATCGCATCCTCCAACTCTCTTTTTCCTTTCGTGACTCCTTCAATTTTTCTCGTTCTTAATCTGTATGAAGCTGCTAATGTATATACATTGTATAGGGAGCCATTATTGTGATGCGCAAAAATGTATATGAAATCATTTTTGTAAATTTTACTACTATTACTACTACTACAATCATCATTAATTATTCTCTGCACTGAAATAAGTCACAAAGAAATTGTTACCAATGATAAAGATCCTCCTCCAGCTCATATTTTTTTATAGCACAAACATTAAATGGGTCCACACAGCACTTTTTTATTTGTTAGAATGGTGTGTAAAACGTTACCCATATGGCTGCTCGCTTTGTACTGATAAATTGATTTTGGTACTTTATGAGACGTTTTACTGTCATTCTTGTTAACAGGTGCCTCATAATATCTGAGGGCTGTGGAAGGGACAACTCCATAGCTTAAAGGACACCTTCTGGTGCATCTTTGCTGGTAATTTCAGTGTGATTGAATATCCAGAATGTGGTCCTGCAAATGTAGGCCAAATTAGTACAGAAAAATGTCACCCATATTCATAAATTTCTATCCAACAATAAGAGCAAAGTTAAATACAGGAAAAAGCAGAGGTTCAAGAATGAACAAAATGTCAACATTCATCTACCAATACCATTATGAAGAAATATTTTTCACCATTGACTGGGGACAGGCAGTCAAACATAAAAGGCAAAAACTGATGGTTTTAAAGAGGATCTCACAAACTTTGAAATATTATTCTCCATTAATTACTGGCCTTAGTTTTTCCGAAACATATTGGTCTGATCACATAAAACCCAGTTTTTTTCCACTGGCACAAAGATCACCAAAGACATGGTAGGCCTGCCACTTTTGGGTCTCCTGACTTATCAAACAGCTGGGTTTACAGTAAGAGAAGAATGTAGGTCTTCATCGTTTTTGCGATATTTATTAATCTGGAACATTATGAAAACGCTCTACCTCCTATGTAACTGAGTCAGAGAGCATGAGCCACAGCTCGACACAGCCAACGAAGTATTTATCACACAGTGCAAAAAAAATGGTATAACTGAAACAAAGAAACAAGTTGCACTGCATAAATTGTATTACTTGGTAGTGGAGAGTCACATTTAAGGTCAAAGACATGAGGTTAAGATTATAGTTAGTCAACCACCAATGAAAAGAGCAGTCATCAATAAAATGTTAGAAATCCTGGGACAAAGCCTGTTGCTTTGCTTATCTGAAAGCTTGTGAGTTGCTAACGTTTAAAGTACTTTGGCATGGGTTGAAGGGAGACTGATGTGGAAAAATCCCATTCTGCATGATATAATTGATGAGGTGCTCATGGTTTGAGATACTTATTGTATAGGTGTTTGTGTGTCGTTGTAAAAATAACTCGTTAAATACATTGGTCACTTCATTGTGGTCTCTTATGTCTTCATTCTTCCTTTTGTCATGATGTTTTTATTTTCCGTATGAAAAGACAAAGGATTTGCATCTGTCACTTTTCGAATAGCCTACAATATTTTCTTGGTATGATAAGCTGGTTGTCTTGGTCACAAACACCACCGTTAAACTAAATGGACCATGAGGTAGGTACAATGTCCATCCATTAGTATAAGTCATCAACTTGTTGGCAGGATGGCTATTTTATGGATACACATGTATCGTAGGTTTTGTTTTCAGATAATAGGTGATGTAGCTTGTAAGTGGGAAAATTATACCTGAAACATGCGCAAGCCATCTGGACGCCAGCTATCATGACTGTGTGTGGCATTGGTTATGTAAGGTCTTTCAAAGAACTGAAATAGTCTGTAATGTGTTTGATATAGAAACTGATTTGATTCAGTTGTCAGTATAATGGCATTTTATCCAACAAAGTTTCTTCTTCTTTGTACCTAATTAGTGATAGGAAAATAAATTTAACTGTAATTATTAGCTCATTATGTTCCCAATCAGCATATGTAACTGTTCTCCAAGGAGCCTATTCAATTACAAATTCGGAGAAACTATGCATAAAAGTAGTTTAGGACCATTTTATTTTAATCCAGAATATTATTTGGTTTCTTTTTGGGGCGGGGTGGTGGTGGATGTGTTTGTATAAAGCATATTACTATTTGTATAAAACTTATTCACTCTCAGGTCATGTTCCTTCGGATGGTCACTCTAAACAATGCATCTTTCGAGTTTTCGGATTTTTTAGCTAAAGCAGGTCAAAGAATAAATAATTGTTTAAAGCTCTTCTAAAGTACATCAAATTCACCATATTATATATCATTTAACTATTTTCAATTCTATTTTTCTTGCTCACTTGTACAGTATTACATAGACTACGTTACGGTTTAATTTGTTGAAATATATTTGTATGGCATCGCCTTGGTGCATTTCTTAACTGAGAATAGTCATCACTCAGTAGATGTCATTCAATACCCGCACACATATTCACTATTGTGTCCTATTTGTGTCTCTTGTGTACCATTTGTCGCTCAGGTAATACAATTTGATACCCGTACACATTTGCACCGCTCTGTGCTATTTATGTACCACATGGGTGTCATCTCTGTATCTGGCTGTTTCACATTACATGTTTATACTTGCCTACGGATGTACAAAAAAAGTTCCAAGTCGAACATGTTTACAACGGATGTACAAAAAAAGTTCCAAGTCGAACATGTTTACATGGTCGATTGTAACTTTCCTTGCAGGAGAATATGTTTAGACAGCAGTTAAATACGAAATACATAACCTGAAATTTTGCATTTCGTGAGATTTATTTCGATACAAGGTTCAATGTTGGTCAACAGATTAAAAAAAACAACAACATGTATAATGTATTGGGGGCAAAGTAGATATCTGTTCACTTTAGCTTAAATGCAGGATGCAAACAGTGATACAGTGGCCAAATGTTACTTTCATTGTAACAGAATATGTTTAAACAACAATTCAATACGAAATATGTTATGATGACCACTTACATTTATGCAGTTCATGGAATTTATTTTGATATAAGGTTCAATATGTGTCCAAAGCTTTGAACAATATACATAATGTTTTTTAAAGCAAAGTTGAGATCTGTTTGCCTCCTAAGCAGACTTTCTTGGGGCGATACACTATGTTGGCCTCCCAGCGAAAGTCTGCCCGGCGGTGTCGCAATACCATTTCAAGAGGCAATTAGCAGATCTGGCGATAACGTTGTCAGGCGCCGCTTGGCCAATGAATTGTACTTCGCTTATCGTGAAAGTTGCCTACTGCATTATTAATGAGCTGTGCGTCGTCCAATCAGATGCGAGGAACACGTCACTTCCCACAAAGCAGTCAAAATAACTCCACGAGGTAGAGGACCCAAGGGAGTTCTCCAATTGACACCTTGTCAAACGTGGTTTCCCTGCTTGTGTATCTGTGACTTACTGGAGTATAATATGTCAGAATGGAGCCGGGTGCTGTGTATTGCGATCGGGAAATGTTCCCGCCCGCTACAGAAGCATGGAGTCCGTGTAGCCCCATTTCTGAGGCATCGACGGTGTTGTTTTGATATGGGCACCATCTCCGCTTCATAAAAGGTTATGCATTTCACGTAGACCTCTCAATAAATACCTCAATTGCACGATATACATAAATGTTCCTGTCCAGTGTCTCATATATATGGGTTCCTTGAAAGTCTGTGTCATTCATGTTGCATTTTGGTAAAGTTTCATGACAGAGGGAATAAGATATTGACTTCGTTTTCTGCGCCGCTGATAGAATTCCGCCCCAAAATCGTGACCGCTGCCATTGCCATGCAAGAATTAAGCTTGCGCGTGCGTGACCCAAATAAACATTTCCATGTGTTCTCGTTGCACATTGCTGAATTTTTCTCTGGGTAAGGACATACATTTGTGTCACACATGCGCAAAACCATTCAATATCGCACGCGCAAACTTTATTCAGACAGGAACATTTATGCATATCGTGCAATTGAGGTATTTATTGAGAGGTCTGCATGAAATGCATAACCTTTTATGAGGCGGAGATGGTGCCCATATCAAAACAACACCGTCGATGCCTCAGAAATGGGCCTAGGAGTCCGTGGAGAAGTTGGGAGAGAAGTACGGAACTCCGAAGAAAAAAGTTCCTGTGGACAATTTCACGTGCTTTAATTATCGACTCATTTATGTATTGAATATCGTCAAGGTTTGACACACACAAATGCGGGAATAAAACTGAGAAATCATCGTGTGAAACTTCGAAGTTTGTTTACCGTGCCTCATGCATGTGTGCGCCTATTATCGCCATAGGCCTAAACTGAAATTGATAAAGTACTAAAAACCATCTATCGTCTCGAATGTATTTTTATTGACAGCTTTGCTGATGGGTAAAGGTTATCAGTGCTTGAAATTATGGATGATTTCTGTTCATATTCTCCCCTCTAGTTGCTCAACCCAAACAGTTAATTGAGCGGCGTGTGGTCAATACCCACTGGGCCGTGTAATTGCCTAGAAACAAAATGGCGCTCACAGCGTCACTATCCCACAATCCACTGCGCGCATCCCCACACCTGGCCACTCGCTGGCTGCGATGCCAGGACGGCGCTGCCTGCTTCCAGACAGTGACGCTGCCAAAGAAAGGCAGATGTTCGCCGGGGGGGGGGGGGGGGGGGGGGGGTAGTAGACCGCCAAGAACGGATGTTTAGCAGGCAAGAGATCTGTTCACTTCAGTTCAAATAAACAATGTGAATAGTGATATATACATATGTATATATATATATATATATATATATATATATATATATATATATATATATATATAATACACGTGTGTCTACATAAATACAATCGGATGTCTCCATGGAAATAAATTATCCGTATGTGTCACCAGTAGTATATGTACTTGGGGGTACTGAAACACGGGGGATTGAGACCGCCAAACGCCTTTGAAACCTCGGGACGTCCTCCCATCAGTTGCCGTAGGTTGTCATCCCAGGTCCTGCTTAGGGCGTTAAATAGTAAAATGGTTAATCTCGTAGAGCCCAAAATAAGTTCCCTTAACTGATGTATTTATGAAACTATCACCACCAGTTATAAGGGAATTATGTATGGCCTCCCTCGAGCGTGTCTTGAAGTGCCGCAGTCCGCCTACTTTCCCGTGTGTGAGTATGGCGACCCAATACTGAAGTCCGGATATCCTGGTATTTCATATCATGGAAAACAAGTCATATAAATAACAAAAAGTGCTTCCGCGTGTGAACCTGTTTATACACTCAAGTCTGGATCCCGCAGTATTTTTTATCATGGAAACGAGTCGTTTGCTTTTCCTTTTATTAACCTGACAAGGTATAAGTTGGAAAGAGTGATCATTTCTACTACAGACCGCATTTATTTAGATTTTCTAGATATATAAAGCGAGGAACAGATCTTACATGGATGGTGTCAGTGGCTGCTTCATTCTCACCCGGTTTTCGTCGATTTCCTTGAAAAAAAGTTCATCATGTGGTAACAAATGATGATGATGATGATGATGATAATTCAAATCAACTGAGCTGTTTTTCATTCGGGTCCAATAAATATTGTTTACATGTCGCAAACATATAACCACTGATACATAAAAATATATGGTGGAACTCAAGATCAATATATCAAAACACACTTAGAAAATACACAGGGAAATGCATGACCTACACTCTAAAATTAACATCTCAAAGTGCAGTAAAACACAAGAACCATGAGCATTAAAATACACGCAAAAGGTGCACGACTGGTTGTTAAATCAGTATTAATTGAAACACATGTAAGTTCTATATAGTTTCAGAAAGCATGAGGAAAAAACTCAAGAGTTGATAAAGGAATTTACCTGTGATAAAACAATTGCAAAAGTAAAAAATAAAGTGACTTATCAAAGCATCGAAAGCGGCAGACTAAATAGCCGAAATTTTAAAGTTCAATGCAGTTCTTAACTTTAATCATGGGTCAAGCGACTGCTGGCACAGAACAGTTTAAAATGAACACAAGTTTCCTTCTAAGAAGTAACCAGACTTGACTGGTATAAAAAGATCACTTACTATGCCATTTACAGGGTCAATGTGATTATGGAGTATGTGACATGTGCGCGGGATCGCATGGGTAAGTTCTGCGCTTGGTCAAAAACATGGATGCCGTACATAACTTTTCGTGTAGTGATTGGCTGAGATTACTATAAATCAAGGAAAGACGTGTTAAAACGATGTATTTTTATTGACAATATATGGAAATATATGCGATGGAGTATCAAAATTTGCGTACAGTCTGGCAAAAAAGTAAGCAGTAGCTTTTTTCAAAAAGACTAATCTTACAACAAGAGCAAATGATTATCAGGACGAAGATGTACCACAATTTCCTATTGAATTGTTAAGTGGAATGAACATGCTTAAAAGTTTTTTTTCAAAATAAGCAGGGCGCAATAATTGCCTCATATGGCCGTGCTTGGTATAACAATTACCCGGCATCTCTATTTGGATAATTGAAATAGATAGTCTCATGGGAGCACTGGTACAGACGCTTTGACAAGCTCAAAATATAAGATGAAAATGAATTTATATACCCCTTTATTCTGTGAGACATACCATATACTAAGTCCAGTAATACAGAAAGGATTATGCCCATAGGACATATATGTACCACTGAATTCAAAGGACACTTTGCAATAACACTTGCTTTTAAATATACAGTGTGTTAGTATTAATGTTGTTGGAACAGTCTATATAACTGAAGCAACTAAAAACTGTTCCCTGTGGACAATTATATGATTAGTTTAATAATACTGCTCTCTTCCACAAGAAAACCCCCAACCACATTCAACATGCAAGCAATTATACTTGAACTTCGTGGCCGAAATTATCACGACGGAGACGCCCGTTAAACAAATCCAGTAATTTATTTTGACTCAAATAAAGCATTTTGTACGTTAGAACACGAAATTTTTGACACAACCTAACATATAGGTTTAAATAATCTGTGGCTGAAATGATTTCAAAGCTATGCAAAAAAGAAAAACTCAAAATTTACAGTCTCATGAAATGTTCAATTTTTTTACCTGCGACTACTTCGGTACTCATATTTCGATTCGTGGACCAATCTTTATATTTTTACGTTATCTGCATTCAGTTATTGTCATCTAACAAATACTGAAAACAAGTTATTGTATTTGTGTCTTTTTGCCCAAAACCACTTCCTAGTAGTCAATATCCTATTCCGCAGTTCGAACTCTTTACTCTCCATAAGCTAACCTGTCCCTGTCTAACCTGTATATATATGGAATTACTATTGTCTATATTGCACACGTTCCTCTGTAAAATTTTGACATAGGCTGTATCAGCCCAAATAAATTAAAGGGTCTTCAGCGGGTAACTAATCAACATGTTTCGGAGCCTTTTACCCGTACATGTCTCTCTGAGTAGCAGCTCTCTCTGAGTGGCAGCTCCTTGCCTATGCTAAATATTCAACAAAGACAACCCACATAATGATGAATAAATATGAACGTGGCCATTGATGATTAGCTAAATATGTGAAGTTTTGCTTGTAAATGCAGAGCTTCATATCAAAGAAGAATACCTGTCAAACAAACCATAATTACCAAATTTTCATAGTACAGGTTCAGATGCGAACAATTTGACTTATGAAAGTATTACCACGAAATCGACAAATTTCAAATTTGGTTAAATGCTAACAAGCAGTCTTTAAAACATTCTAAAAAACTACGACAATACATTTGCACTTGAATCTAATGGTCATCCATGTGTCAATTTAAGGAGTCGGATTTTACTTCTTTGGACTGAGAAATTTATGAATGTTTAATTATCATGGGCTCCACACTTAAAGGAAATCGGGAATGACTTGCAAAGGTCAGTGGTATTATTTTCATCAACACTCCTTACTGCTTATTCACAATTTTCTCTTGTTGCCTCATTGCCTTGAGTCTTCAGTCTTTACAAATATCATATGAAACTTCTGAGCCACTTCAAAATATAGCACATGGATTTGCTTTCCCAAGCGATTTCTTTACATTTTCTACATGTCTGACTACGTCCCTTAAAACACAAAATTTATACATCTAATGTTTTTCCTATGTTGACTACCTGCCTTACCTTCACACATCTTGTCTTGACTATGTTCGAAAGCAAAATAAGTATATAGTATATTATACCTGTTGAATTCACACTTTCATTCCCAACACACATGGTCCTTAATCTCAATGAATAATATCAAATAGATAAGTGTTGTTATTATTGTGAATGTGTGAACAAGTCTTCCCAAAATGTAGGGGCTGCCACCCCCCCCCCCCCCGCAAATGGGGCTGCAGGGAATTTTATGCCTTTAAGGTAGCGGAGGGGATTGAGCCGCGCAGCGGTCCCGCGACTTTGACGTTGCAAAGTTGAACTATGTTTCACATTTCACCCACAAAACATATAAATTTGTTAGAGAGAAGATTCATATCGATACGATAATTTTCAAGGGTTTTATACGCCCGTATACAAGAGGGTATCAGATTTGACATTTTGTCAGCATTTCTTTAAAAATGATCGATGCAAAAGTGTATTACCTATGTAAAATTAAAGTATAGACCAATATGCAGGAACGGTATTTTTTGTTTACAAATAAAATACATAATAACAGAATTATCGAATTCTTTGATCATCATTTTAAACATCAACAGTTGCTTCATTTTGTGAGCTTCAAAAGTCTCGGAAGGGGACATCTGACGGAAAAAACACAAAAAAAAAAAACAGTTCCCATATAATATATTTATCTTTCAAAAGACGATTATTTGAAGCAGATCGATCAATTTGCTTTTTATTGACGCTGTCCACAAAATTGATTCATAAGCAGAAAATTTCATTCCGCGAAATCGCCGCTGAAAGATTTGAGGCCCTTTTTTCGCACATTGTTGGCCATAATGACAATACAGCTTACTAAATTCGGCCCGTTTTGGTCTCAGTACTTCGAAGAAAGGTCAATCAACATCTTTGATGTGTAGTTTCCAACATACAATGATGTTTATTGGCTTAAAAAGCAGTTTGTTTTACCCGAATGACATCAAATGCAGCCACACTTGAAAACTTGTCTCTCGGGTTTCCACGTGAATGGGACAGCTTCAAAGGGGGATTCGAAAGCGGAATTAGCCACGTGACCCAAAGGTGCCATCACCTTGACCCTAGCAACATTGTTTGCATTTGGCGCCGCTTGAACAAACGGATTGCAGTTTCACAGCTTGCTCTACTCAGAAGAAGCCCGGTAGGCAGGAGTTGCTCACTCACTTCTCATCACCTTGGATCAAAGAACAACATGGCTTTATTAACGGCATGGATGGGACATTCGCCATTCAGTGTCTTGGACTACTTGCGACCATACCGAAAAGAAAGTTGGAAAAATCGACATGCCACGATCACGGAAGAAAAGGAAACAGATGGATGCCAATGTGAAAAAAGGTGTTGACCACCAGGAATATGGATAGGACTGAGTCCGAGGGTAAATCGGACTTCAGCACAGTCACCGACTTCCATGTAGCTTATAAATGCTAGATAGGCGGTCAACATGAATGATCGTGACGTAACATTTAAGACAATAGTCCTGTTACTGATAAAAAAAACACTCCCAGGATAAATTATACTTCAAAGAAAAAACAAAACAAAAAAAAAAAAAAAACAAAACAAAAAACATAGCGAATGTTTCATATGTGTTGAGAATCCATTAGTTTCAGTAGTATTGGTGATGAAACTGTATTGCTAGATTGAATAACCTAATCCATTGATTTGTTGAAGTCTTTGATCAGACCCTGACGGTTACATAGATCAATATTAATTATAATGCACCAGACCACGCTCAGATGCAAGGTGATGACGCTACCCTTCGTGCGCAAGGGTAAAGCTTCCTTGCCTGCCAAGACGGACTGTGTTTGCTTACCTAGCGACACGCACTTCAAGCGCAATTTAACAATTACGCAGAGCGAGTCTGTCTGGCAGTCAAGAAAGTTTCCAATTCCCACAAAATTGAGAAAGGGATGGGCATCGTGAGGCAGTGTGTTCTTCGTGGCCTTCGCTTGTGCGTTTTTATGTTTTTTTTTTTTTTGTTTTTTTTTTTGTTTTTTTTTTTGTTTTTGTTTTTGCCGGGAGCACAATAGAATACGCCAAGCCTATTTCATTGGTTCCTCCACATATTAGCGCCTTCCTTGTGATAAAGAATGCAATTCACTTTGCCATGTTTTTCTCGCGTATTGCCATTCGAAACCTTGCCACTCATGTAACATATTTTTCATTTTGTGGAGATAACTAGCCCACTGAAAGATAGTTGGCTCACCCTTGAACTGCAATAAACTGATCGAGACACAAAACCAAAACTTCCTGATGGGTGAGTGCGGGCGAGTGGTATCGGAACATGCCGCGCACAGTGAGACAAAATAATTTTATATGACCGATCAACCAGCTAAAAGCAGAGTGCAGAGTCGCTTTTCGTAGTCATTTAACAGTAATCTGATTATTTTATCCCCCTGATGGTCAAATTTTTAAAGCTTTTTTTTCTGTCCCCTCGCTCAGTGTACTTCGAAACACCCCTGTACGAAGTGGGTAAGTCCGTGCATATGCAATGTGCCTGTCTTCCAGTTCCACAAAATGCAACAGCGCTACAGACGATAACAGTTTTAGTGGAGGCGTGTGCTTCATATAAGTTTACTTCAAGGTTAACATTTAATGCTATTCACCGTTTCACATTCAGGTAAAGGGACATATAATTATTGAAGGCAGATATAATTATTTACGCTGAATCGAATCCCCGCTTTTATATTTTGCGGCATATTTATAGCCAAGTGGTCCAGTGTTAGGATTCTTCGATCGTCATGCGTATTTTTTGCCAGTAAACATTAAAAGCAAATTGGTCTTGGATAGGGCAAGACTGTAGAAAGGGTTGTAAGCCTTTATAATGTATACAATGCCATAATTCTTAGTAACGATTTACGTATAGGTTGAAATCGCCTTCATTGAAAACACACTGAGGCTCACGTCCATCGCCAGGTGCCGTTTTGACAATCGCCATCTTTTATCGTCCCATTTTTTTTTTTTTATCACACTGAGAAGGAAAACATGAGCCCATCGATTTAATTATCTACATGGCCATTTGGTCACCACAACAAACCCATTAATCTGTCCTAATCTTGTCAAGCAGTTTATACAATAATTGGTAGGAGCGCACCTCAAAATGTCACAGTTGGTCGCTTGTCGTTGCTACGGTCCTGGATTGTGGAAAGCAGCCGACTGCTATCCAAACTTTGGAGGACTAATTAGCATACATTTGTAAATAGACATGCTCATGCTGCAGCCAGCTAAAACATGGTCATGATTTTTCCCTTTTTTATCACATAAATTTTGCTTTTTTAGTATTCATGTTTAGTGACAAGAAAGTTAAAGTGCCAAACTTTACGGAAATGGAAAAAAAACTCATTTTCTGTCGGGTCACGATTTTGCCGTTATAGCTCAATCCCCTCCGCTACCTTAAAGCATGTCGCTCGAGAGTCGACACTCAAGTGGTGGACATGTCGAGGGGTGTTCTGGAACAATATCGGGGATGAGCCAGTTGTGTTGCCCCCTCGATTGACAACAATGACTCCGCCCTAAGTCCCATACCAATTTTCACCACAAGAGTAAAATCCGCAAGACTCGTAAGTCTGTGTTCTTGATAATGAGTATTGGTGTTTATCCCGTACTTAGGGCCATATTACTTTAAAAATGGACTTAATACAGACTACGTAGTCTGACTGACCATACTACGTGGCTATGCACCAGGCTACATTGTGTTGCACTACTTTCCTTCCATTCTTGTGTTCATTGCCTTACATGGCATGGATCTGCAGTGTCAAAGGTCATTGGATCCCAAAGCTCATTCAGGGGCACCATGGAGTCCAGTTAGTTTTGGCTGAAAATTTGTGGGAAGGTAAGTTTATTTACTTCTCTTTGTATGGCATGTGTGTTTATTAAATATTTTGTAATCATAAATTTACATCAATTTTATTTAGAATATATCATTTAATTATTTTTCAATGTTTATCTTCTCTATGTTTGTAGATGGAGGAAATGCATTGCCTGATGATCAGTTGATTTCCTATTTAACCAGTCTTGAAAATGAAGAAAGTACACCTGACCTTGCAAACAACTCTCCCACAAGCAGTATATCATGTCCTCGGCTGCCAGACAACACGCTAGAGGGAGATACCAATGATGGTGAAGCTGCTGACATCGCCACTCTTAGCCGTCAAGGAGGCCTCAGACCGAGGAGCCCTCCAGCGGCCATGCCAGCAGACGACAACACAGCACACGGGAGACCTCCTGGCACAGAGCCAAATGTGGCACGTGACATTCTTGATGCCAATGCAGACTCTGAGGCTCTCATAGATGGGCATGCAACACATGAAAATGAAAATGTGGACCCTTTGAGAAACTATCTTAACTCAAAAAGAAATAAAGCAACGGTTAAAAAAAACTGATACGTGCACAAAGAGGTTCTTGGAGTGGCTCAATACAGAACCACGTAACGAGACCCGAGACCTACTTGCGATCCCGCCGTCAACTATGGATCAGTATGTTGGGGGCTTTATTCTTGATTTGAAAAAAGAAAATGGGGAACACTATGAGCCTGACACATTAACTAGTTTTCACAGAGCAATTAACAGAAAGCTAGAGGAAACTGGCTTCGGTTATTCTTTGGTAAAAAATGTAGAATTTGCAACAAGTAATAAGGTACTTGAGGCCAAGAGACGCGAAATGAAACAATTGGGGAGAGGAAATCGTTCGAACAAGTCTGACTGTTTGTCAGAAAATGAGGAAGAAATGTTATGCTAAAAAGGGTCAATTAGGGCTCGATAATCCTACCTCCCTGATAAATACTGTTTGGTATTTTAACACCAAACTTTTTGGTTTCAGGGGAAGTCATGAAAGCAGGCAATTAGAATGGGGGGACATCACACTAAAATTGGATGAGAATGGTGGCAAATACCTCGAGTTTAATGAACGGGAAACAAAAACAAGATACGGAAATTCTACTCACCTGCGCCCATTCCAACCCAAAATATTCCAAAACAAAATAAATCCTGATAGGTGTCCAGTTCGAGCTTTTGAATTGTACGAGACTAAACGTCCAGCTGATTTAAACTTTACGGAGCTTGGTTTTACCTTCCGGTCAACCACAAACGTCCAAATGAGCAAAACCCTTGGTTCAAACATCAGCCCATGGGTGTTGATAAATTACAATCAATGTTGAAAACCATGTGTAAAGCGTCGGGCATTTCAGGCCATAAAACTAATCACAGTATTCGCAGAACCATGTGCACGCAGCTTTTTCAAGCAGGTGCCCCGCCCAATATGATCGCTCAACTGTCTGGGCACAAAAACGTGCAATCTATCAACAGTTATGCTGTAGCCAGCACTTCACAGCAACGGCAAATGTGCCAGATTCTTCAAGGTAACATCCCCGAACAAACACGCGTTCCCTTGACTGTCATTTCCTCAGCCCGCAACATGCCAGATAATACCCATGTTGACGCCGTCAACATGGGCCCCATTGACGGTGCAATCGCTCCCTTGGTCCCGGAGAATAATCGAGCTGTAGCAGTCGCTTCGGTCTCTGGGGCAACTCCCCGTCGTCCTGACATAACTTCTATTTTGCCTTCATCAATCTTTGCTGGCGCCAATTTTTACGGCACTGTAAACATTAACATCCCAAACGTGACAATGAGGAAGTAATTTGCGCTGTTCGACATCAAAATGAAGCAACAAAAGCCGTTTTCGTTCATTTGTCCGGTAGCTGTCCACATGGCTGCCATTTGAAAACTTGACTGTTCACTTTTTTTATGAACTTAATGTATTCATACACCAGAAGCAAAATAAAATGAGGTCGCGTATGTCTACATTGGGAAGCTTGTGTCTGTTATCTTTTATTTAATTATTAATAGTAGTTTTTTTTCAAATTTACAATGAAAAATGAAAATTGATAGTACTTAAGTATGGGATAAAAAGAAAACTAGGCTCGTCCGGAGTCTGCTACACCAGACTACCTTTGTGACATCCGCATCACACGCGCCCTTCGGGCTTGTGTGATGCGGATGTCTACTCAGGTAGTCTGGTGTAGCAGACTCCGGACTCACCTCGTTTTCTCATTTTATGGCTGCAACCAATTAAATGAATGCAACTTACCACACTCCTAGGTCCATCTGTAGCAGTCTGTGACAACTGTTCCCCGCTGTGGCTGTCATATACGGCCAGGTGATGATATAATATATATAAAATATAATCTGGCCCATTCCTGGATCATTATTACGAATACAATCACTTTAAAGGTGATTTCAGTACAACCGTTATTTGAAGCGAAGATTACAGACGAAATCAATTTTCAACTTTAAAAATGAATTGCCCCAAATATGTGTCTCAGTAATAAACAATAGACAAATCACAAGGTTTTAAAAAGGAAACGACTTTTGTACACATTCTGAACAAAAAGAAAAATTATACAAAGAGCCTAAGTACTTATAACCGACATCCAAATTATTGAAATATACCAAGATGTCAGAGAATGTAGAAACCAGTACAAAAAAAGCAAAATAACCCTAAAAAAAAACACCCTGGTGGCTCCGGAAAGATTTTAATTTTCTTGCATAACCTCTTCAGACACATACATTTTCAACTGCAACTAAATAGTTTAATTTCGAAATCATCAAATGTGGTTGTGATTCAGAACTCAAGAAACTCTTTTTTGGTCGCTGTACTTTAATTTTGCTGGCAATAAATAATTTATAGGTGCTACCACCGGTATTTTTCTTCGTGAGGGCGGGTAGATATTTTGTACATCCATCATAATCATTAACCCATTGACGTTGCCAAGGTGGCAGTTTAAGCATTTGTTTATGTACTTGGGGGTACTGCAACACGGGGGGATGGAGACCGCCAAAAGCCTCGAAAACCTCGGGGCGTCTTCTCATCAGTTGGCGTAGGTTGTCATCCCAGTTCCTGCTTAGGGATTTATATAGTCGAGTGGTTAATCTCGTGGAGCCCAAAATAAGTTCCCTTAACTGATGAAGTTATGAAAGTATCACAACCCGCTATTATGTATGGCCTTCCTCGAGCGTGTCTTGAAATGCCGCAGTCCGCCTGCGTGTTCGCGTGTGGCGACCCAATACTCATGTCAGGATCACCCGGTATTTCATATCATAAAAATTGGTTACATATAGCAAAAAGCAGGGAGAATCAGTAAAATTTTGTACTATCCTGCTATTATGTGTCCTTGGGGATGTATTGACACATGGAGGACCGATTATTGTAATTCTGAATAAAGATTATTTTCAATAAACGTTTCATACAGTAAAACGCAAGATTCCTCGCTATAAAACACTTCTGAAAAGTTCACTTTTGAATTCATGATCTATACATAGATGTAAACATCAGGAGCTGCTGGTCACACATTTAACATGAGTCCACTGGTGTGACACAACAAAAATTATTGACCACAATTTTAACAATATAAAAACAGTTGCATACTTCAATTTAAAGCTCTGAAAGTCATCAGCACGACGGATACTACCATAGATATTGTTGGAAGTAACTGAACCGTCTTAGGCCAATAAACATTTGACATTTTCTATTTATTTTTTTTGAAAACAAGGATCCAGCTCATTTGAATTGTGGGAATGTCAATTTAATTTAGTAAATGTCGAAAACAATAATGTGAAAAGGAAATAATATATGTTGATGGATTGCAAAGAGATAACTAAATTATACTTCTTGTGAAAAGATGGGAACAACACGGTTGGAATTAGATGCTCTTGTGAATAATTTCAACAGCTATATATGACTGTATTTTTGTATTGCTGCTATCCACACGTGTAAGTTGTGTATACCATATACCGTATTGTATTCAGTTTGTGCTGTTCAAACAAAATGCCTCCACTTTTGTATCTGAGGTGTAGCAGTAAAGGTTCATTCATTTGTAATATATAGACTGCCAAGGAACAGAAATACCGACAACTTACACTTTATATGTATGCTCGACACTGCATTTATTTGACATAAATGCAATTCTCCTTTTACATGTCTGCTCTGACATAGACCCTTGTGGTTCTTTAGTCGTGAATTCCTTTCTTTGCTTCATTTCAATTTAGTACATTTTCACCTTGTTTAACACAAACTTTTTTTCTTTGTCTTTTGACCATGCATATCATACATCCTTTGTTTTAACAGATCACGTTTTATTCTGTAGACATTTTCGTTTTGTTATTTATTTGTTTCATCAAAATGTTTTGCTCTCGTTTCATATCACGCAACATTGATTCAAATTGGTAGAAGGTTTATTGCAAGATAGTATCGGTTGATTACAATGTGACGTGTTACTTTCGGGTGTTCAAACCAATGAAAAGTTGATATTAATTATTATTTTCTTAATGTGCAGAATATTAATGGACGTTGGACAACCTGCTTTAGCTTTCCAGGTAAACTGATGTTGAAGACTATATTTAACATGCTCTGTCCTTATATTACCTTGCCAAAAATGTATCTCCTTGGTGCTTCGTACGGTGGAAGTTCCTGGTCTTGTCAGTCGCAATAAAAATAAGGTTGAATTTTTCTCCACCTTGATCATATTTCTTACCTTTACTTGTATACGCATTGCATTTAGCGACTTCAAGACTATTTCTGGACCACCACAAAATTTGGTATATAGTACATTGTCACCTTGGTTTTACACAATTTTTCATTTTTGTCTTTGGACATATATAACATGCAGAGTAGAGATAGATACTGTATTGACAACACAATACATGAAATATAATTGCGGTAACAATATTAAATACAGTGTAGTGGCACTCTTCACTTGCGCACAAGGGTTCACTTCCGCATAGGTTTTGTGACGCGTTTTTTCAGGTTTGTTCACTCTCCTGTTCTAGGGTAACACTAAGTTGCCAATGCATCGAGCGTCCCTTTTCTTAAGTTCTGCATCACTTTCCCCATCGGTGTCTGTACCGCAATTGTCAGGTTAATGATTTTTCGCAGGTGATTTCCACGATAATTATCACGCATTTCAAGCTTGTTTGTTTTTCAGTTATTCTGTTTAACATATATTGTTTTTTACCGGTCACGCGTTTTATTCTGCAGATTTTTAATAAAATCTGTTTTACCAAAAAATGCTTTGCTGTCACGTCATATCGGTAGCTGTTGAGAATGTAAGAAGGGCACACGAACGTCGTGGTGGATACGTCCAGGGGTTTTGGGGGGAACTATAGCGGGGACGAGTCCGTTATGTGCTCCCCTCGATTAACAACGCCGACTCCGCCCTAAGTTCCTTACCAGTTTTCGCCACGTACACATCAACTTTGGTGGTTATTTTCTCATGTGTATGTAAGAAACGGCTAGTCTCAGGAAAATTGGAAGTTCAAATGCACAACTTGCATTACCTGGGGTTTATTCATAATTGTTTACTTGGAAAGAGCTCAGATATATGTAAATGTGGATCGAAAACGAAGATTTGTGAAGCTGCCATTTATTTATTTATTTCCGTTTCTTTTCTACATTTCTGAGAAAATTTGGTGGAGGTGGATACAATATCTTATTGAATGGAGCTTGTTAGAGGCGCATACAATCCCAACATTTGCTCTAGTTGTATCGTGTGTATGTATATAAGAAACGACTAATCTCAGGGAAATTGAATGTTCAAATTTATAAATCGCATTACCCAGGGATTATTCGTAATCTTCATCATTTACTTGGAATTAGTTACCTCAGATATATGTGGGCGCGTATCCAAAACGAAGGTTTTGGGAAGCTGCCAGATTTTTTTTTTCGTTTGTCTTCTGCATTCCTTACGCAGTACACGCGGATACGTCATCTTATTGGAGCGACTTTGTCAGAGGGGTGTGAGGTAAGTCTAATTTCATGGGATCATGTACTGATTGTAGAGCCCATCAACCACTTTTCGTCCCTTTACTTTCATTTAGGAATGTTCCAGATACATTATAAAATACGGTGCATTACGAAGCGCCTTCACTTGTTGAACAGTCGACAACACAACAAGAACGAACTCTCCAAAATATCCAGGGTCGACTTGGATTGCTTGTTGCTGTAACTTTGTGGGGTTGCACGTTGTCAAAATATCATTGTGTTGTGATTTATCAGTGTTGTGGCAGTTACTTTGAGGTTTTTGTCTTTCTTTCAGGTTGGGGTTCGTTGAATCTCGCACAATAAGCAAGTGTAATATGTATGATCTTTTGGGTGCTTTCTGAGATTACACCCGTTCAAATGCAAGTTCCATGATAAGTACCAACTTAGTAAGAATCAAAGGGAGATTGCTTGATAGCCAAGGAAAACATTTCAACATGAACATAGCAAGGTTCACAAGACCTGGTCAAAATTCGTCGGCGAACAAATACATCACTTTGCTGACGGCGAACAAATACATCACTTTGCTGAAAGGTCGGATAGATTTTTTTTTAATTTTGGCAATGATTTTAGCCTCACTAAACATGGTAATTTCGTTTTTTATTTGACTAAAGAAATTAAAAAAAAAAAACTTTGCTTCATATTCACATTTTGTTGCAAAGACTAGTGGTTGTTGTTGAATTGTCCATGAAAGAAAATGTTTGGAAAGTTGTGTATGGAATAAATAACATAGTGTTGCTGGCATCAAGCGAGGTTGTGAGCTATTAAAACAAGTGGGTGGAACAGTTTTACAAATGTTCAAGGAGTTTCAGTTGTGTCAGTTTAGTAATGATCTGGTTCATGTTTCTAATACTACTGAACTTGGTGAACTTGTCCGCCAATTATTTTTTTAACAGAAATACATTTCACCCAAAATATTGCTAAGTTAGAATACAGAGCTCTAATACCAAAGATACCTTTGGCCGGGTAAAATTCATAAGCATAGCAGTCTTCTTGCGGCCACGAATAACCAACCTGCTTCTAATATTGCGGAGACTGACCTTAAGCTAACAAAGTATTGTATGCAGTTCTCCTGTGCAATATACATTTTTGCAACTGCTATCTATTTATGTTGTTACAATGAGGTCCACCGCAGGAACTTTTTTGTGTGAGAATGGTAACTGATGGTATCTGTATCTTTGTCTTTTTAACATGCAAAATACCATAAGAGGGGGTCCCAGTGGATCGATGGGCCATAACAGTAACACCGATTTACTGAGACTCCTTCTCAACTGACGCAGGTTTTATTGTAGTAATTCTGAAGAGTAGGAGCGGGTACCACTCCTTGTTTGAGCCTTCTGATGTCTTTGAGTAATAAAAGACTGGATTAAGCTCATCAGCATCATGCTTGAGCCACTGCATCCACCATGGACAATTTTCATCTGTTAATCTGTCATTTCATCTGTTGCTTCTTTTCAATCACAGCTCGATTTTATTAGCCCTCTTTGCTGCCAGGCTTGGCATTACACTGCCTGAGTAGCGCAGCTGGGAGAGTCCCAGTTCATTGACCAGGACTGTAACAGTTGCTCTGCCATGGTCATGGTTCCACTAGTCCTCTGTTTGGGCCTGCTGGCGTCTACAATTTATTTCTTGTCTACTTTTATACAGGTAATGTTTAATATTTGATATGAATTAACTTCGTAGATCATGATAGATTACATGGTCGTCTTTCTGTAGACAGCATAACGATAATCAAAAGTGTCTTAAGTCTGCGGAACAAGACTATCATGATGAACTCTGTGCTTCATTACATAGTCTAGCTCATAAAAGAGGAGCCTGTGATGCACCATTAAGTATGTTTAAAATCGCAGACACACGGCCCCCACTCCATCGCTTTTGCACGAAGGTAAATATATTTCGGATGATTTATCTAACATCATGTGTACACCTCAGCTACCATAAAAGTTTTTACCCTGATTTCTCTTTTCCCTACCCAAGTCCAAAACTCTTTGAAGCCAGACGCTTATCACTGCACACACACTCTGGGCGTGCTTGTTTGTCACTTTCTCTTAATATCTTAATTGCCAGAGCAGCTGCCTGTGTCCAGTTTCTTTTGCTTCATAGTAAAAAATGGATGCATAAGTTCACTTTTTCTCAGCCAATTTTTATGATCAATGTGTCAATTCAATATAGCATTTTCTGAAAATTAACATGATTGCCACATTTTTGTTTAAATTTGAAAAGAAAAGTTACTGGATGAAGCTAATTAGAGCCCCTAATATATTGACTAAAGTGCTATCTCAGTGATTACGTAATAGCAATTAGCTTGAGTTAATGGGTGTTGTTTGAAGTCAAGGTCAAGTCTGACCCCTGCAGCCAAGGCTTGCAAGGAGAAATGGGGGTGAAAACCACCTTGCGAAATGGCTTTTACCCGGGTATCTTTAGCTGAAGTGTACACAGCATGGTCAAAATTTTCAACTTAATTTTCTTTTAAATAATGTATGCTTGATTCCTCAATTGTCATCCTGGTGGAATTAAATATTAATCGTCCAAACACAATGGAATCAATTTCGATTACAAATGAGGTAGTTTTAGAAATTTTACTCAGTATAGACGTTTTGTAAGCTACTGGACCTGATGGCATTTGTACAAAGTTTATGAAAGAAAACGCTCCTTCAATATACAAGTCTTTTACCAATCTATTTAACCTTTCTTTTAGGTATTGTATTTGTGTCTTTTTGTCCAGAACCACTTTCTAGTAGCCATTACCCTATTCCGCAGTGCGAACCCTTTACTCTCCATAAGCTCACCTGTAACTGTGTTACCTATATACATATGGAATTACTATACCCATATTGCACACGTTTTTTGTAGAATTTTGACATAGGTTGTATTAGCCCAAATACATTAAAGGTTCTTCAGTGCGTGACTACTCAGAACATGTTCCAAACCCATACATGTCTGTCTGAGTAGCAGCTCCCTGTCTAAGCTAAATATTCAGCAAAACCAGCCCACATAATAATGAAAAAATGTAAACGTGGCAAATGATGAAATAGCTAAATACGTCAAGTTTTGCTTATAAATGCAGAGCTTCATTATAGAAGAAGAATATATGTCAAACAACACAGAATTTCTAAATTGGTATAGTACAAGTTAAGGTAAGAACAATATGCACCCATGAAACGTTTCCCTCTTGCGGGAAGCGGGCTAAGGTTCTGCTAATTCATTAAAAAGGGTGCTTATTACGCATGCAACAATTATAGACCTCAATCCTTACTAGTTGTGTTGGTAGAGTATTTTAAAAAAGTAGTCTTTAAACACGCTTTTAACTTTTCCAAAGACAATCTGTTGACTTATGCCCACTAGTTTAGTATTACTCCTGGTGATTCCACTATCAATCAGCAACTGATCATTTACCATAGAGACTGTTTTCCTTTAGACCAACGAAAAGAGGTAAAACTTGTCTTTTTGGACATAAGTGAGGCACTTTGGCAAATTCGAAAAAAAAGGAACCCATGACAACTTGATTTGCTACTTGTCCAGCTATATCTAGGACCACCAACAGAGGGTTGCACTTAATGGTCAATGCCACTTCTGTTTCTATTATATGTCAATCATATTGTGTACCTCGTCCAATGTAACATAAAATTATTTGCTTATGGCACATCCCACTGCTTGGCAGTTGACAATCATGTGACAGCTTGTGATATTTTAAATGATAATCTCTTTGCTCTTGATGAATAGGCAAACAACTGGTTCACCACGATCATCGCTCTGGAAACTGACATTAAAGATGATTAACAAATTAGTTCCAAATTACCTGCAATGTGTAATTCCAAACATTGTTAACCCTGACATATCTACTTACAATGCTCATCAAAGATTTGCCTGGCCTCCTTTTCGTCCACGAGCTGATAATTTAAATGATTCTTTCCACCAATGGTTTGCCTTTTAAATGTGGTGCCTCTTGATGTCCCAAATTTGCCATCCGCATCAGTATCTAAATTACAATTACTTAAAGATTCTTTTTGATCGAATCCATTGTCGGAACTCTGCAATTATGGAAACGAATGTGCCTGAATACATCAGACAAGCCTACGTTTGGGCACCAGTCAGTGGAGCTCACATATTGTTAAAATTGGTGTCAAAATGAGGCATGGGTACAAGTGGGGAGCAGATTGTAAAGATGTTTGGCATTATTTTTTCTTTTGCCTATTCTATGTTGTGGAACCATCGAAACTACACACAATTGTACCAACGTATGTTCCCTTTTTCTTACGAACAGTTTTGCACGGGTCTTCACTTAGCACTTCATTGCACAATTTACAATTTTTTTTCTGCTGTTTATAATTACATAATTATTTCTTCTTGTTTTTCTTAAAAAAATATTGGTTGAACTAACGTGGGTTTTACCTGCAATTTTTATGATTACCATCCATGAATAAATTATGTTTGAATTATGCTTCTCTGTTTGTCCCTGGTCCACTGTGAACGTTTGCTTATATTTGTGTTTGTTGAATGACAAGCCAACTTTTGGCTGTTCATGCATCAACTGCATGTCAGGTATTGTCCTGTTTTCATGTCATCTCCCACTCTGCAAGAGAGATGAACATAGGGCACTGCCCTTTTCCCAACTGCTATATAACTCGGGTATATAAGATTTGAAGTGAATTGGAAAGAAAATTTGTTTAAACCAATAACAATTCGAAGGTGACAAATAGGAATATGCTTCCCAATTCCAATTTATTGAACTTTATGTTTAAGACAAGTCTAATGAGAGACCTGTTTGTATGTAGCGATCCCAGCCTATATTAAACTCGTCAGTCACACTCATCCTTTACATGCATGCTTATATCAAACAAGATTAAGATGTTCCCCCAAAATCATTATCTTCAACATATCCTGCCCTTTCATCTTTTAAAGCATCCCATTTATTACCTTGCACATTATTCAGATAGGAGAGTCATGTTTTAAAAATGCATCTCAAATGAGCAGGATCTTTGCCACATCCAGTTAGGAGGCAGGAGTTACCAAACTACCAACACCAAATGGACAAATAGGGCCCAACATTTGACCACCACATTCGTACAAATAGTTAGGAAACAAATTAACCACATTCATAAATTGCAACACAACAATCACAACAAAATCAAATACAGCAAAACCAAGAGATTCAGGATTTACCGTAAAATCAAATTCACCCTTTAGCGCCAAGGAATTTCACTCCTGACTTGTGACAGGAAGGCACCTATAAGAGGCAACTTGTTGTATTAAATGGTCCTCTGAACCTTTGGAATGTTCTTCACTAACTACAAGCATGATTATTTTCCAAAACATATAAAGTTAATCACTTAAAATGCCAATTTTGCATGTCTGCCAAAGACAAAAAGAAACATGATAGGCCTGGTACATTTTGGTGTTTCCGACATGTCAGTTGCACAGTGTGTGCTATTTAACAAGCGACAAGAAGAAGCAGTTGACTGAATGCAAACATATTAATTTACAGTACACCACAAAAATGAGTCCAAGTTGATAGACGTCCAAATGTTTACAAGAAACATGAACATCACAAATAAAATATCAAGACTTGAATATCTACTATGCAATATATTATTCATTGAATATCTGAAGAAGATAGAATATTGAGAAAATATTTTACCGACTGTTATGCAAATAGAAGCAGCAACAATTTTCAACAATGCCATGGACACTACTCCACAATTCCGAGTAAAGAAAAACCACTGATGATAAAAAACCCATCAGCCATAAAACTCGAAATCCGGAAATCCGTTGCAGACATTCCAAAACTTTGTTTATCATATTTTTTTTATCAGTGAATGAATATGAAATCAAGTATGAATGCAAAACGTCTCTCCCATGAATTGAGGCAGGAAACGACTAAAGTCAGTGGTAGTTTAGATCAATTTAAATGTTTAAAATGAGTTGAATGACACACACGGGTTGGGAAATGAAAACTTTAAGCAGACAGTATAAACGCAAAACGTCTCTCCCATGACTTGAGGCAGGAAACGACTAAAGTCAGTGGTAGTTTAGATCAATTTAAATGTTTTAAATGAGTTGAATGACACACGCGGGTTGGGAAATGAAAACTTTAAGCAGACAGTGACAGGGTTCATTAAGCATCAAGGCCATAGTAGAAATTTAGACCAAGTTGAAAACCTTTTAAACCTTTGACAACCCCCTCAACATGAACATCCAATTGCCTTTTGATATAAAAATATGTTAACATCATGGATGACTATCACCACATATAATTTATCACACAATACATTTTTTATTGAATATACAAAGATGATAGGATGTCATATTGACTACACAAATTAGCAATTCTCATGGAAAATAGAAGCTGACAACAGTTTTTCAACAATGCCAGAGAAACTGCACTCTAATATCAGATGCAACAAGAACCATCAATGATCCAAATCCGTCCTTCATCAAACAAGCAAATTCAAAATTCAGAAGCTTAGGATCACATACCAACTACTTTATGAAATTCGTATATACCCGTGAACAAATATGAAATAAAATAGTGGGGAAAACATGTATCTCCTGACTTAAGACAGATACTAACTAAAGTATGTAGCAGATACTAACTTAAGAATGTAGTAGTTTAAATTCATCAGTAAATCTGTTGAATTTGATAATAAAAACTGATTCGCCCTTTATAAGAAACCCTATTGCCAACCAAATATACCACCCATAATTGAGATACAAATTACCAGATATTTTAGGGAGGAGGTCTGTTTCTGGGATACCTATCAGCCTTTTGACCTTACACTTGTCAAAATTATATTTTTGCAATGGTTCAAAATGGATGCAATCCTTGGATTTAACTCAGCTTGTAAATGCAATAATTTTGCAACTGTCAAATAGATCAGAATTGCATTACCCACATTCAGAAATTCTTACCCAGAAATTAGCGCAACGTCAAATATCTTAAAAGATATGGATTCGATTTCAGACTTGTCAAAGCATCAACATTTTTCTTCCAATACCAATGTGAAGAAACAAATTTCACTCCTGACGTGAACAATGACAGCAAAGAGATTTCAGACTTGTCAAAGCATCAACATTTTTCTTCCAATACCAATGTGAAGAAACAAATTTAACTCCTGACGTGAGACAGGCAGTCACCCATAAAAGGCAACTGGTGGTTTTAAACCGGTCCTCTCAACCTTAGAAATATTCATCATAAACTGCAGACACTAGTTCTTTTCCAAAATCTATAGGCCTTACCACCCAAAACACAAATTTCATTACTTCTGCCAAAAATAAAAAGAGATTAGTTAGGCCTATCACCTTTTAGTTTTTCCGACTTGTCAGTCAGCTAAGTTTAAAGCAAACAAGTAAAGTAGGCCTACATCGTTTTTGTGAAATTTATGAATCTAGAACATTATAAACACACTCTACCTCCACTATAAAAACAAACATGTCACATTTAAAAGCTTTACACCACAGGAATTAATGTTGGATTAACATAAAAATTATTGAATCAATAGGGAGGAATGTGTAGCAATGCAGTAACGCAAAGACATATTTGTAGCTCCTGCATTTAATGTGACGAAACGGATACCCTTTATGCATATGTTTAAGTACATGAGTGCATGGGTTCCTTTGGGTTGTTTGTTAACGTCAGTTAGTTATAATATAATTTTCCATCATAGAGGTCGGCCTCAGTTTTTGTGCTTTGTTAGTTTTAATCAACTATTTGTATTTGAATTGCTCTCATTGTTGCATTGTAGTTTGTGAATGAGTAATGTATTTTTCTGAATCATTGGATGTCAATCTGTATATAGAGCCTGAAATTTCAAAGCATCATTCTTTGTATGAGTACTGATTGCACATTTGGTCCGTTTTTATTACTCAGCATGTTTTGACATGGGTTATATGGCTCATCGCATCAAAAGTGCACATTTGTGTCAAAATGATGGCTTGTTGCTTGCATCATCAATCTACCTGCACATTGTCTTCACATAAGGAGATAATGGGTTACAAATTTGCCGAACGGAGATGTACCATTAACAAACATTTTTTAGGGTTGTGTGAGGCACAAATGAAGCCTTTGAATTCACGTTTTGCTCGTAAATCACACGAACACGTGTCAATAGTACTCATTGTCTAAACACGAAATACAGACATGCAGCGTATTATACCGTACTCTGCGTATCCATGACAATGAAATAAAAAGTATGCAATCATGCAGTTTCCATCACCTCTGGAAGTTTTGCAATAACTGTGCATATTACAGGAACTATACATAGTACGGTGCATGAGCTGTTCCTGGATTATAATAGCTATACTGCGAAACATGTGGATACCTGTGTGATTCTGCTCAGTTCGACACCCCCTGTAGGTAGCTGGTGTGGTTTTTTTATGACAGCTGCTTGCATTAGTGATTGTCAAGTGGAAACTCTCAGGGTACATAGTGGGTTTTTTTTGGCCTACAAAGCCCAAACAGACTTCGGCATCTTTTTGTTGGGTGGGAGATGATTTGATACCTTTACATTAAAACCTGCATCACAGACTGTTGATACATTTTAGTGTGTGAGCAAAAAACGTAGAGACTACTGATACTGCCATTCCCAATGTATTTGGAATAAAGATATCCAAACAAATTGATATTTACTAGAATCAGGTGCTAGATTATACGAACACTTTTAAAGGGGATGAGACAAACAATTTATTTTGACAAGGTGTGTTATAAAAGTTTTTAAAATTAGGGTACATGTATTCTGTTTTAAATAGTAACCAAGGACTGATATTACAATCAAGGTTATACCCTACTGTAAGAATAATTCTCTTCATAGGTTTTCGACCTGTATCTGTGGTACCATGCAAAAAACATATTGGAAAGGTAAAAAATAGATTAAAATACTTTTCCTGCCTGACCTAATTTAACAATGTTACTAGGGAAACCGCAGAGCCTATTGCAATATTTCCTTTGGGAACATGTTCTTTTTTTACTGCACACAAAGACACCCTAAAGACTGGCAGTAATTTTACTTTTTATCATTCTTTAGTATATGAATCTAATTTCCGCTGTGTAATATATGTTTTGTGTCTACGGAAGTGGTGGGATCAAATAATAGGAACTCTTGATGAACCAGCAGTGGCAGATAAATGCTAGATAAATGGCACGGATATTGTGTGGTCTGGTAGGGAAGACCCTATATTTATAGCCACAGTGCCTGCTGATACGTGTCAGTGAGCACAAGCGTCTTTCTGTTGGGGCTTCAACACCGTGAAGATGCGTTTCTGGTTGTGCACTTGCTCAAGCAGGTACATAGAAGAAGGAGAATCAGACCTCAACGAAACAAACGATACAACACCTACAGCTAAAAAACCCCCGATACACGTAGTATGGGGACTGGATTTAAATGCTGTTGCTCCCACTGCTACAAGCACAGGTGATGGGGGAAAAGCACTCAAAACGTTTCAAGCTTAAAATATGTGTTCAATGAAGTGCAGGACCAAGGGAACATGTACACTCGAAGCCTCACATAATTTTTTACTGACTCTAAAAGATAAGCAGTAATGACTTCCCAGTCTTTAATATTTTAGTCACTGTGGCTGAATTGGAGGATATATATATATATATATATATATATATATATATATATATATATATATATATATATATATATATATATATATATATATATATAAGTGTCTGTGTGTTTTCTGTGTTGTGTGATGAAGTGTTAGTGGCTTACAATAACGGTCAAGTTCTTCAATTAGACAAACTATCACCGAAGTATGCATCCCTGACATAACTTAGCTACCTATACGCTAAATTGACAGCAGTTTAATAGACTTAAAGTTGGAACTCAAATTCAAAGTTACTGTCTAAATACAAGCAGTTTGAGTAAAAAGCATTGTTTGTAAAATGTTGGACATTTCTCCAAAAAGACACCCTATTGTTGTGGAAAAAGTGAAGTTTGTAGTTAATGAAGAATATTTTAAATGGTTCAAAGAAACGGTTTCAAACACCAGTTGCCTTTTGTGGGTGACTACCTGTGTCAAGGCTAGCATTAAATCAATTTCTTCACCCTGCTATTTGAAAATGCATTTGATGTTTTGGTAATTCCTGAAACTTTGTCATATTTAACTTTGCTCTGATTGTTGGATATAAATTTATGACTCTGGTAACGTTTTTCTGAACTATTGGACAGCTCAACCAAATACTTTTCTGCTGATAGTAGAATGAATATAAATTGGCCAAAAGAGGCGCAAAATTAGTACCCATTGGAAAGCAAACTGTTTGTCTCCAGGTCTTATCACAACAAACTAATCATATTCAAATAAGGACTGGCCATACCTTACATCATTACCCAAATGGACACCTTTTGAACATTTGATCATTCTTTGAATTATATCAGTGACTTGATAAATTCTCTCAAATAAAAAAATATTTACATTCAACTTTTAACATTGTTATGTGCATAACCGTCACCAACAGGTAGTCATCCAAGGCCAGTCGTCTAGTTGGGGTAAAGTCTGTGCAGGCGTGCTGCAAGGCTCAGTTCTAGGACCTTTGGTGTTTCTTATTTACATCAATGACATTGTCGACATTGTTCGATCTAACATTAACATGTTTGCTGATGATACCTCACTCTATCTAACTATTGATAATCCTGTCACTGCGGCTCAAACTATGAATATGGACCAATCTAAAGTTGACCAGTGGTCCAAAGATTGGCTTGTCACATTCAATGCCTTGAAAACTGATTCCATGCTTATTTTCAGAAAAAGTAATCCACCTTCTCACCAGCCAATTCTTTTTCAGGGTCATATTTTGCAAGATGTGGCTCATCATAAACATCTTGGAGTGACAATACGTTCGGATTTTAGATGGTCTGACCATATTACTGATATATCAAACAAATTCTCCAGATTAATCAATATCATGAAGAGTTTGAAATTCACTCTAGATAGGAAAACACTGGAAACCATTTATACTTCTTTCATTAGGCCTATTCTGGAATGTGGTAGTCAAGTATATACATATAGAGAGAGCGCATGCGCGAATAGTGAAGACGTGGAATTTTAAGGGTCCTCAGTTTGTGAAACAAAAACTTTGTTTTCATGGCTGATAATATCGGCGGACCAGCTAAAAGGGGCACATTCGGATAGCCCTTGCTCCGAAGTATCGTCACCAGAACATAAAATGACAAAAACGGACCTTTTGGAAGATTTATCTGCCAGCCCTGTTTTGCCCTCAGATTCAGGCGACAGTCAAGACAATCTTACTCAGTCAGGTGAGACATTGTCTAATGCACAGTTGTACACGCTGTTAAAAAAAGACCAAGAACTTTTGAAAACTTCACTGCAACAATCTATGCAGCAAAGGATTGATAATCTTAAGAACAAAAAGTGTTGGCCATGGAGGCTAATAAAGACGCTGTTATTCGCGAGCCATACCAGCATCAAACTACAGTCATTGTGACCGGCATAAAATATCAAGAAAATGAAAATCTCATGGTCAAAATGCAGTTTATTGTGCACAATACGCTTGGTTTACTGGAGGTTAAAATTAAAGGAGTGACTCGTACCAAGTGGCGTGATTCTAGACCGGGGCTGGTAAAAATGGAGTTTTATTCTGTGGACGACAAGATAAAAGTTCTGAGAGAAAAAACAAAACTTGAAGGGGACGGAGTATGATCGTGTTTTCATCCGTGGTTCTAAATCACATGAGGAGAGGTTGCTAAAATTGAATTTGAGGGAGATTTTGCAGGTGATTCCAGGTGGCGGTGAATATCATTTCACGGGCAGTGGCAGGCTGGTAAAGGGTGCGATGGAGCGTGATCAACATGGGCGAGCAACGGGCCAACACAGCGGTACACGGACAGCGGAACAACATGGTGGCACACGGGAAAACGTGGGTAGTCGGTCTCCTCGTGCGGGTCTTTGGGGGTCGTCAGTGGACCGCATGGTGTCGGCATTGAGACCTAATGAGCCAAGCACAGAGACTTCAGTACGCGTTAGCAGGACCGAGAATGTAGAGACAGTATCAAACTTGCCGTCACAGGCTCAGGGAGGGACCCATGATGTATCCCCGGATGCACCTACAGTGGTGTCCCAAGGATCCACATTGAGTCGTTCGCCGTCTTCGGGTACAGAAGGGCAGGAGACAAATTCAGCATAGGGGGTGTCCCAGCCCCTGCATGAACATTCTTTGATCTCATGGAACATTAATGGATGGACAGAACAAAACCAGTCATTGCGTTTATGTTTAATAAAGAATCTTAATGTAGATATTGTTTGTTTGTGTGAAACACATCAACGACCGGAGAATAATCATTCTATAAATGTGGATGGGTATAAATGTTTTCAGTTCAATCGTCAACAAGTTCATATTAATGCACCAAAAGCTTCGGGGGGAATTGCCATGTTAGTGAAAAATGAGATGTTTGAAACTTATCATATTCAAATTATAGACAAATCTTTTGATGGTATACTTGGTGTTCAGTTTCAAAATAAATATACAGATTATGTGTTTATGGTTTATGTGGTTTACCTGCCACCTGAAAATTCTGTATGGAGTAATTCAAGTGAATTTTTCAGTCATTTAATATCCGAGTTGTACATGAATAGTTACGCAGATGCAGTGTATGTATGTGGGGATTTCAATTGTAGATTGGGCAAACTTTCTGATATAGATACTAATATTGATCATATTGTTGATAGACATGTATTGGATGATGCAAGACCAAGCCATTATGGAGAATTATTGTCGGAGTTCTTGAAAGATATGAAGCTATGTACAGTTAATGGTCGGGTTAACCCAGAATGTGACAATTATACTTTTATTTCAGGCCGGGGAAAATCAGTTGTAGACTATGTTTTGGTACCACATGACATTTTACAGAATTGTTTAGATTTTAAAGTATACGGCGTTTTGGATATTATGTCACATTTTGATGTAACAGAACTGGAATCTGAGTATTGTAGACGTCCAGATCATTCCATTCTTCACTTAAAATTTTTAGCAGCCAGTGTCGTTGGGAGGAGTGCTGAAGATAGTTTACGAGAGGAACAAATTGTGAGTAATGAAAGTCATTCTAAGTGGGTGTGTCGCAAGTATAATTTTGATAATGTTAATGAGAACTTTTTAAATAATGACAGTTGGCGAGTAGCAACTTTAGACATTATTGATAGGATTGAACACTGTAGAGAGCGACAACATGATATTGATATGGTGTATGAAACGCTTTGTAACTCTTTATTCACTGAGATGGACAAGTATTTAAGTTTTAGAGATGTCGGTAAAAATACACGGAAGCGGTTTAAGAATCAGAAACCTTTTTGGGATGCAGAATTATCCGATTTGTGGAAAGATATGCACGCTAACGAAAAAAAACTTTATAAATTTCAAAGGTGCAGTTCGTGAAAAGAGTCGATTAAGGCAAATTTTTCATCAGTCACAAAGGCACTTTGATAAAGTGCTGAGGCAAAAAGAAAGGGCATTTAATAGAGGTCTTCTTTTACAAATAGAAGAATTAAATACTGAAAATCCAAAAGATTTTTGGCATTTCATTAAAAAGTTAGGACCGAGAAGTAACAAGGATATACCTATGCAGGTATATGATGAAGATGGAAATATTTCAGCAGATATTGATTTTGTTTGTGATTCGTGGATTAGTGATTTTGGAAAATTATATAACAGACCAGAGCATCTTCCAGTTGGATATGATTTAAATTTTTACCGTGAGATTTTGAATGAGAAATTACGTTTGGAAGTTGATTTAAATGATGTATTACCAGAAAACGATGCTTTAAATTATGATATTACTTTAAACGAAGTGGTTAAAATTTTTAAGAAACTTAAGAAGAAGAAAGCAGTTGGAATCGATAGAATTCCAAACGAGGTACTACAAAATGAAAATATTAGACCTGTCTTGGTCGCTCTATTAAATAAATGTTTTATATTTGGAGTTGTCCCAAATGTTTGGATTAAATCTGTTATTTTTCCTATTCCGAAAGGAGCAGATAAGGATCCTTATGTACCGCTCAATTATAGAGGAATTAGTCTTTTATCCACTGTGTCTAAGGTTTATACTGCAATTTTAAATGGGTGACTAACTGACTACCTTGAAACATTAGATTTGTATGCAGAAGAGCAAAACGGGTTTAGGAAAGGCAGGTCTTGCTTTGAGCACGCCTTTTCATTGTCTACGATTGTTCGTAACAGAATTGCAAGAGGTGAATCTACATTTGTAACATTCGTAGACTTTGAAAAGGCGTTCGACTGGGTTGATAGGGATTTATTACTTTATAAGTTAATTTCGCATAATATTGATGGTAAATTTTATAGAGCAGTGAAATCTTTATATACAGATACTGTTGCTGCAATCAAATTGAATAATAATTTAACAACATGGTTTGAGACGGTCACTGGAGTAAGACAGGGGGGACTCTTTATCTCCCACTTTATTCGGATTATTCATTAATGATTTAGCTAATGATATAAAAAATCTGCAGTGTGGTGTAAAGTTTGATCAGCATGAAATTTCATTATTATTATATGCAGACGATCTGACTCTCATAGCTGAATCAGAAGATAATCTGCAAACCATGCTTAACTGTCTTTATGAATGGTGCTGTAAGTGGCGCATGAAAGTTAATATATCAAAAACAAATGTTGTCCACTTTAGAAAAAAGAGAAAAATGATCACAACTAGACATTTCTTTTTACATGATAATGAACTACAAATTGCGGAGAAGTATAAATATTTGGGTTTTTATTTTGATTCACATTTAGACTTTAAAGAGGGGGTAGATACTTTGGCCAATGCTGCAGGTAGAGCTTTAGGGGGTATTATAGCTAAATTTAAAACATTAAAAGATGCAGGATTCAAAACTTTCACTTCTTTGTATGAAAGTGGTGTTATACCAATTTCTGATTATTTTTCGGGAATTGGGGGGGCAGGTAAATATTCATCAGTCGAAAATATTCAAAATAGAGCAATAAGGTACTTTCTTGGAGTACATGCAAAGGCACCTATTCCCGGTCTGCAAGGAGATATTGGTTGGCTGTTACCTCGTAGTAGGCATTTTCTTAATATGGTACGAGCCTGGAATCATCTAATTTCTTTAGATGATTCGAGGCTTGTAAAACAAGTTTTCACGTGGGATTTAAATCAGGGGACGGGCTGGGTAAATGATATGAAGACTGTCTTTGTTTACTTAGATTGTGGACATATTTTTGAAGGTAAAACCGTGTGTGACCTCGCTTTAATACGTGATAAAATACATGCTAAACAACTTTCAGATTGGATTGTAAGTGTTGGTTCCAAACCTAAGCTAAGGCAATATGCCAAGTTTAAAACCACGTTTGAAACAGAAACATATGTCACTTCATTTTTACCAAAACATGAACGTTCAATTTTTGCTCAATTCAGGTTGGGAATTTTACCTCTCAGAGTGGAAACTGGTCGTTTTAATGGTATACCTGTTGAAAGACGTTTGTGTATTTTTTGTAATAATCAAGCTGTAGAAGATGAAATTCATTTTTTGTGTGTATGTCCTTTTTATTTAAATTTAAGACAAAGTCTGTTTGCAAGTGTGGCAAGCAGGAATGGTGGATTTAATGATATGAATGTCGATGACAAATTTGTTTATTTATTAAGTAATACAGATGTTCGATCACTCTCAAAGTTTTTGTTTCAATCGTGGACAAAACGTCGTAATTTCATGTACTCTAACGTATAGCCTTCATGCGCATCTTAATGTATCTGTTTATTTGAATTATTAGTGACTTATAAGCCCAAGAGGGCTGGGTACAATATTGTTTGAAAATTGTATTTATTTTGATTATGTATGTACAAGTCACTTTAATAAAAAATACCATACCATACCATCAAGTATGGAGTGGCTGTACGGTCCAAGATGAAGAAAAAACTAGAATGTATACAATTATATTAATGATCATTCATATTTCTAAAATGGAACTGATTTATACTGCAAATGGACTACAATTAAAATATATTCTGTCATATGAGTAAGTTCTTGTAGTTTGATATTACTTTGAATGCATGTACATCTGTATGGAGGCCTGGGCAGCCCATCTGCATTGTTGCCACCACTCCCCATTCCTGTAAAGCCGGCAGATGACACAGGTACCAACTTTGCGTTTCTGTGTGTTTCATTAGCCGACAGGTACTGGAGCATTGAAAGGAACAGGGAGTAATCTTCCATCAAACGACAGCTACAATTGATCTGTACATGAGTTATTCTGGTAATTGAAAACCAGGAAGTGAACATTGTAACTGCCGGTCACGTTGAATTATTTTCCGAATTCTTCGGGGATTTACAACGCAAGCAAGTTAAGCGATGATGATGCTTAACACCCAACTCACAGCAGGTAGTTTTTATTGAATTGACATTTTAGGTCTATGTCTTCGCTAAGTTGAAGGCCAAATAAATCTAACCTGCAGAGAAATATGGATGGCATCTGTAAAATTATTGGAAATTTAAAGATACACACAACAAATATTTAAAGATATATTTACCTCGCAATAAAGCGAAAGCGAAATATGAACTTAATAGCCCTTATATTATTTTAAGTACGCCAAAGGTACTATGCTAGAGGCCATTCAAAAATCATACCTTTGGCCTTCTATACAATGCATCAAAATTATCTGCTTTTGGTTGTTTTTTCTTTTAAATTTAGAATACAAAGGTCACCTCTTGAGAACAATCCCCAACTATTGGTTCTCTAAGTCCTACGTGTGTGCATAAGTTTAACCAAAAGTCGTTTGTAGTTCCGTTGCAGGGTTAAGTGCACACTCCAAAGCTGTAATCTGGTTGAGTTATTGTCGTTACCTATGATGCAGAGGTCAAACGGTTACAAAACAAAAACTAATATCCTGCAATTTGTGTGGATCATTTTGGGATTTTTGGCATCAAATTTTCAAATAGTTTAATTACCGCCTCAAGAGCTCAGCATGGCTGACATCCTGCATGAACGTAGATAGATAGATAGATCAATACACTTCACAAGGTAGAAACCTGGTCACTTATTCTCATCTTCTCCAGGGCCCTATTAAACGCACCACACAACCAAACATTCACGCACGTGTGTGCAGGTGCCTGTTGTGAGTTTCGTAAGCAGACACCACTGAATCAGGAGACACACAGTCCCCCTCATCACCACTGACATAATCAAGCAAAGATAACCCAAACATCGCCTACCAAGCCTTTGAGCAGATAAGTGTTCACTGGTGGTAATGTACCTCAGGCTGACCTTTACAATGTTTTTCAAACTCTGTGAGTTTTCATTACAATGATTACTGCTATTTGATGCCAATGAAATTTTAATTTGAACCACATCCAGTATGTGTACAATAACATTGACTCTTAATCAGTCATATACGATTGGATAAGTCATTGCTCGATCACATATCCAGGCTACCACTTCTTGGACCCTTCGATCACATATCCAGGCTACCACTTCTTGGACCCTGCGAATTGAATGCCACACATTCCTGTCAATCAGAATTTATGTGAGCGTCATTAAACCATCAATCCAAAAATAGGTCAAAAGATAAAAGGAGCGGGGTAATAGTGACCAAACTACGTGTCTGTCATCTCCACAATATCTGGGATGTAGTAGTCCCTAACGTTTGATAGAATTTCGCTCATAGCCACATCAACGTACTATTTGCACTTGGCCTGTAACATTTATACCCTTTGACACATTCTACGACAAGGTGAAACATAAATGAATGCCAATAGAATGATGTTAGTTCAACAACTAATGTTTGCACTTCACCATTATACTACTTATCAGATCTTCACGCTGTTTTCTTCAGTGACCTTGGTGTGTTAGATAGACAACTTTGTAATCACATCTTCATGTGTTTGTCCTAGAATGTTCACCATAGTACTGTGAAACGTTTGAAGACTATGGTGCTCTGATACTTTGAGTTTTTTTGTTATTTTTAGTTGTGCGAAGTAAAAACGGTTCATTGAAGTTAGTGGTTGTAAAACACACACACGGTATATATATGTACAGTGAGACCTCATTAATCCAGACACTATTGTTCTCAAAAATTTGTTCGGATTGTCGCGGTATTCGGAATGTTGAAACTGTCAATCACGAAAGAAATTACCTACACACAATGACAACTATTTATTATTTCAACATGGTAATGCAATGGTCTTTATTAATGAGTTGAGTAATGTTCACAGCTCAATTGAACTACATGTGCAAGTCATTATATGAAATTAATGGATTAAGCTGCATGCAGAAATCGGCAGCACGTGCCAGTCAAAGTTATCACAAGCGGCACACCTTTGATGTGGGCCCAGGCTACTTTGCAGGAGACAAAAAGTGTGTTATGGATCGCTGTTTCAGACTGGTGGACATACGATCATTAATTAAACGTGAAACTGACCACAGGTTTTTCAAGGTTTCATTTCCATTGTCATTTTCGCCAACGGGATTTTGCTCCAAATATGTAATCAACATTTGGACAGAGTCTTTAGCTTGAGTCAAAGTTACCGGTGCCGGCGGCTCTGGTTCATCATCAGACTGATCTGACTGAGAACTCCGCCCCTGGGATTGTTCATCCGCGGTTTCTTGAACTAAAGTTAGGATATCATTGTCTGATAATGTTTCTCCGGTCTCCTCATGGGAATCAATGCTCACATAATCATCGACATCCAGGACATCCTCACCAAAGAACGGCAACTGACACATCAACGCCTGCAAATCATCACGTGCACTGTCTGGGGTATCTAGGTCAAGACTAAGGGAATCCCCGGGGTTTCCCCGCAACTGTGGCAAAATGTCCTCGTGACGGTAACAGTTTGCAATTGTTTCAGCCCGGACAGAGTCCCAGGCATGGGTAATCATGTGCAAAGCCTGCAAAAGATCGACTTTCTGAGTTTTTTTCAGCTCTGCCTGTTCCAAGTAAAATTTAACAAGCTGCTTGCGATAATGGGCTTTGAAACATCGGATGATACCGGCATCCATGGGCTGAATTTCAGATGTTGTGTTTGGTGGGAGATGGTGTACTTTAACATTACGCAGATCGTCATCACTGGACATGTGGCTAGATGCATTATCCATCAGAAGAATAACCTTACGTTTTCTCGAGCGCATCTGCCTGTCAAAATCTACAAGCCAGTCAGTGAACAGGTCTCTCGTCATCCAGGCCTTTTTATTGTTTCGGTACCTGACATAAACTTCGGGATCAAACTTTTTGCCGAAACATCTGGGACGCTTAGATTTTGCAATAACGGACGGTTTGATTTTTATTGTTCCTGTGGCATTCGCACACAATGCAACTGTTATTCTTTCTTTCGATAACTTTGTGCCTTTGACTTTGTGGCTCGAGAGAGTGTAGTTTGGACCTAGACGAAAGAATAATCCAGTTTCGTCTTTGTTAAAAATGTCATTCAAATCGTAATTCCCAAGGACAACAGCCAGATCGGTGCGGCCTTTGACCAAAGTTGTGTTGCTTACACTTGCCGACTCGCCCTCATAGACTCGTTTTTTAACTCCATATCTGGACTTAAATCTGAACAGCCAACCTCGAGAGTAGGGAAAGTCACTAATTTGCATCTGGTCACCCAACTTTTTGGCTTTTTCAATAAGCATCGCATCATTAACAGCTGCATTTCGTGAATGCATGTCAGCCAACCACAGGTACAGAGCTTTCTCCAGCTGATCATGCTTCGCATGTCGCGCACGTGTTAAATCAGTTGAACCCATGTCAATACTGATCCATTTGTCCCGTGATTTAAGAATATCCGAGAGGGTCGGTTTTCCAATGTCAATTCCATGATGTTTTAGAAAATATCGCTTGATGTCTTCCAGGGTAGATTTGGGATTTTCATCCTTAAATTACAGATCTCTTTCTTTGTGAGAGCTGAAACTTCCACACGCTTCCGTTTTGATGGTGGTGCCGACATTTTGACTAAATTCAATGTGTAACAAACGTATGGTGGGCTTTTATTTAATTGTGAAACATAGTAAGAGATTACGTTTTGACTGTTTTTTCAAACAAGGATAACAAAAGAGGTCTCAGTGCAAACGTATAAGAATTTACGCTGGCATCACATACTGTGTATACAAGATGAAGTGCAAGTTACATTGTATCGGAGAGCGACGCTGGCAGGTGTCAGATCAACTCGCGGCTTGTGAATACAAACATCAAAGGCAGCTAAAGTTTGCTTTAATCCGGACTATTGATCAAATTTAACATACTAATTAACCATTATGTTGACAAGAAAGCATGTCCGGATACGGATACTGAAATTCCGGACTAACAATCAATCTTACAATGGGAGAAATTCGTTCCCTAGAAAAAATGTTCGGAAGCTGAGAAATCCCGACAGTTGAGGTCCGGAGTAAAGAGGTCTCACTGTATATATATATATAGAGAGAGAGAGAGAGACAGACAGACAGACAGACAGAGAGCTGAAACTGCTATTGGTGGAATAGACAGTCACACTGGTAAAAGAATGCAGAGATACTTCACGCCATTGTAGCAACACATATTACATTTTGGCGCTTTAAGCCTAGGTAAACAACAGATGCCTGCAGGAGAAACATCATCCTGGGAATATCAAGATAGTCTTCCAAGTTTTTCCCCTCTTCTGTGTGATAATCAGAGACAAACTCGTCCCGACAAACCAGAACAGTCATCACAGTAAAGGAGCTTAAGCTCTGCCTGTTCATTCAGTGTAACAAGATGCGAATTATATCTTTGACACATTTTCGAAGCCTCTGTCCAAGAAAGTGCATCGTGTGCTACCTTCTCTTTGTATCTGTACATTCCCCCTAATACGTATTCGACATTTTTATAATTGTATCGAAATTTTTTCCTCAACTGTTCCCAGGAAACAAGGCCCATCTTTTTCTCTAACAAGGGAAAGCTACTGGGACAAATGTTTGAATAAATCCCCCGTCGGAATACCCTGTTTAATACTGCAATTTGTCTGTTGTTAAATGAACCCCGTAATCTTTGAAGAAGAACATGTAAAGCAAAATGTCTTAAATTCAAATTTATAGCAAAATTTTCGATCAATATGTAAGGTAACCGAGTCAAAGGATGAGGTTTGCCAGCCTCAAATGTTACATTAAATGATCGTCCTGATTTCCAAGTCCACCCCAAAAAAATGTAAAAGTCATTTGACCATGGAATTCCATAGTGAAATAATTCTATAATGTAATGTTGTCTACCCACTTGATTGTTCTTGTACCTAATCTGCAGAGAGAGACTAAAAACTATGACCTCTTTGAACATATAGGGACTTACTGGCAATATGATCAAAAGAGTTTTTATCCCTACTTTTCCTATAAATGTCCAGCAATGAAATGGAACTTCAACCAACTGAAATACTGGATTTGACTCGTAAAATCTTTCCCGTTTGCAAGTCAATTTTCCAGTTGTGAGTAAAATCGAAATCATTATAGGTGACAAGTTATAGAGTGATAGTTGTTTTAATATTAGTTGAAAAAAGTTAGTTGAATCAACATTAATGCCTCTAATGCCGCCAAAACTTTGATAAAATAAATAACCATGTCCCGTATTTATTGTTATATAAAATGTATAGGTGCAATGCTCGTATGTACAACGTTTCTGCATTATATGTTCTCCTCTTCTGATCAGATATCTGTCCAAGACACTTATACGTATATTTGACTTTGAAATAAACTGCTCTATGAAATTGGGTGTTGTGGCCCTATAATGTGTAAATACAAAACAATGTTCCTCTTTAATTTCCACTGTGGAAGTCGGAATATTTTTAAAATCAGAAAGACAGATCCCTTGGCATATATCACAACTGATACTAGCATTCAGCTTGAGTGCTCCTGTGGGATATAGGTTAAATGGTACCAACCTAAGACTATGTCGTGTTGAAACAAATATCTTGTTATTCTCCATATCAGCCTTTGGAAAATATCTGAAAGTATCACAGAACAGTGCAAGCTGTAGTGACTTTGCATTTTGCACATCCTGCATACTCCCATCATACACTGCCACACCACCATAACCACAATCGTGAAATGTAGGACCATCCCATATCAGATTATGAATCACTAATTTAACATGCATTGCCAAAGGACAGTTAGCTAAAAAATTTTGCACCATGCAAAATTGTTGACTTCTTAATTCCGTCAAATGCCATCGTAAATATTCCCATTTACTGATTTGTAAGTGCGAATTACAAATGCTGTGTGGAACATAAATAGTGTCAAATTCAATTGAAAGGTACCCAGTGATAGAATTGTCTGATTCTAAATTGATGCTGATAATATGGGATCTCGACTTGAAGAAAGCCATGAAGTTAAATTTAACTTCTTTACCAACCAGCTTGAAAAGTTCACAGTTTTTCCACTTAATAAGCCCTTCCTGTATACTTATCTTCGTTTCAGTGGTAGATCTGAAAAAGAGATAATTGTATAGTTTCAGGTAACGCGAGCTTGAGTATTGTAGCTCCAAATATTTATTATCTGTTTCTTCCTTTTGTTCCCTTGGCAATTGTCAAAAATTAAGAAATGATTTTTTGGCTTTAAATTGATGTGTTTGATTTGCAGCTGGTCTTTATACTTACCAGCAACAAACTGCCAAACGAAGAAAAAATGACGCAAACCATACGACAGCATATTATTGATGTATCTTAACAAAATTGTATCAGAAACAGTTGTTCCATTGATGTTTGGTTGACTGCCACAGTATCGTTTAAACGTGTTGAATGTCCTGTTTATTATGTCTACAATATCAACATGAGTACCATTACAGATTTTAATAGCATTCAGTAGATTCAGCTTCACGAGTGTCCATTGTATTTTCAACCAATGATGAGTGATAATTTTCCAGGTAAGGACAGTGATATTCGTACAAGGGTTTTGGTTGTATGGCCTAATCCTCAGACTTCCGCAGAAACTCGTCAAAATACCCCACGGTCTACAACGCCTATGTTTCCTGCTTTTAGTTGGGATGGTATTACCGTTTTCCTTTGTAGAGCATAAATACATATATTTAAGTATATGCAGATATAATTTTTCAACTTTAATTGTGTACAAATTGTGGTTCTTTGTCAACATATGATCGCAAATGCTTCTTGATAAAATGATCTTTATCATAGAATTTGAAGTGTTTCTGCAGGTGCGTTTTGGAGTTACACTTTTGAAATGTATAGTTACATGTACGACATGAGATTTCTTGAATCTACATCGACATTGCCCTCCTGTTATACCATATATGTACATTGGATTTCCACATTCAATAAATTTGTTTATCAAATTAATACAAGCGTGATTCGATTCAGATACGACCATGAAATTGAATCCACTCAAAAAACAGTTCTGGATCATAAAATTTCCTGGAACACAGCCATCTGTTGCCTCAAGATATAAACGCCCACCATCTGTATACGCGTAGTCAGATGAGTTTAAGTTTATTTTTATAAACTTTGAAATGTTGGTTACAATAAAGTAGGATTGTGTAGTGTTGTAATTATTTCCAAAAATAACAAATAAAGTTGATTCATTTATGGACACATTATATGTTTTAAATTTTGGTGTTTCTTGTGGAATCGCCAAGCCACACCCTTCTTTTTCAATTTTATGTTTATAATTTGTCTTTTGCCCAAAAGCAACATTCTGTATGATGGTCAAACTCAACACACATGATGGAAGACCTGGCGATAACATGATGATTTTAGAATATGGAGGTTCCTTAAACAAACTTTATATCGAACCTAGATGATCCAAGGGGACCGAATGTAGGATGTCAAACCAATTGGCGCTTACGTTCTCGAGAAAAAGGAGAAAAAAACTTTGGGTTAAAATAATAATTGAAAGTAAAATAAAATCTAAAAATTTTATAAATATAGGAATAATATTTACCCTTATTTTCTTAAAAAATTAGAAATCTACACGAGTAACATCCAGATATGAAGTCTAAGCATTCCACATGACATTTCCCAAGAAGTAACGGAAAGGTATAAAAATAACCTTCAGACAGTTGCAAGCAAATCACATAATTTTTATTGACTTAGCAGTGCTAAACAAATTAGCGAAGTTCAATTCCACAACTTCATTAAAGCTTTTTTTTGATAAAGATCAGTTGATATATATTTCAGAACTTCTTCTTTATCTTTTGTTTTCTTATTGCGTCTCCTCCTCGAATTCTGATACATTTAAGGTTTTTAAGTGGTTGGGTTTATATGTTTTGAAACAAATTCAAGTTTTTAATTAATAGAGAATACTTAAAACGTTAAAAGGACTCATTTTAACGCAGCAGTTGTCCTGTATGGGGACTGCCGGTCTCAAGAAAGGAGTGAAATCTCTATCTATTCATTGGTATTGAATGCTGAATGTTGATGTTCTGGCAATTCTTGAATCTTGACAAGTATTCCACGAATTCTTGTAAACACTAATGTCCTATAGTTTTATTCCAAATATAACATTACCAACTAGATTCTCTAATATCAGGGGAACACTAATTGACAATATATTGTGTGAATTAAGTAACCTGACAATAATTATAATCCGTATCAAAAAGTTGAAAGAATGATAAAATAAGAAATGAATTTCTATAATGAATTGAATAGGAATGACATCCTCACCCAAAGGGAACACAATTTGTATATCATCACAAATATTTATATGGAAAATGCGAGTAATCATAATGAGGAAGTACGGTAGAAGCATATTCCATATAACATAGTAAATTAAAAGACCTGGTTGGCATTTCTAGATATATCCAAAGCATTTGATACTGTTAATAGAGATAAATTGTTTTTGAAATTATGGGAAAAGGGGATCCAAGGGAAAGCTTGGCATCTTATTCAAAATCTTTACGGTAAAGTTGAAAATAAAGTGATTTTTGGACCTTTCGAAAGTTCTTGGTTTGACGTAATCAACGGAGTGAAACAAGGATGTATCCTCTCCCCTTCCCTGTTCTCTTTGGTTATGACTGATTTGGTAAACATGCTTATGAATGAGAACCTGGGTATATGTTATAAACACTTACGTATTCCGTCCCTACTTTATGCTGACGACATTGCTCTCATTGCAGAGGACGAAAAACAACTAGAAAGCATGTTAAATGTTGCTGCTAATTTTGTGCAAAAATGGAATATGTCTTTTAACCAGGATAAATCTAAAGTTATGAGTATAGGCAAACGCACTAATTCTACCAGAAAATGGATGATTGGTAATTTACCTATTGAAGAATGTAATATGTACAAATATCTTGGAATTATGTTCTCAAAATCACTATCGGATGGTCCACATGTTAATACTTGTCTTACCACTAAAGCTTCTCGTTTGAGAGGGTATTTGTGTAGTATTTTGTCTGCTCAATAGAGTAAATTTCGGTGACAGCATCTGGAAAAGTGTTATCCTGCCGTCTATTACGCATGGTTGTGCTGTGTGGCTAAACAATACAAAGAAAGCGACTGACGCACTTAAGTCAATTCAATACACAATGGCTAAAGCTATTTTACAGTTACACTCGTCCCCGGCAGCGGTCGCCACATTGGGAGAGCTAGGTTGGCTACCACTTCAATTGACTTTAAATAAAGCAAGAATTAAGTATTTTCATCGTATGAAATTTGATGTACCCGAAACAAGACTGTGTAAGTTGATTTTTAATGACATGTGTGAAGAATATAGAAATACAGGAGTATGTACTATTTGGCCCCTTGTTACTAAAATCAGACAAATCTTTAATAACGCCGGAATTGACCGTGCATTTTCATCCCACAGCGATGGGTGGCTTGATAGTTTTAATAAACGGGCAATAGAAAGTTACACGGTAGAATTTTTTCAGGAAATAGACGATAAGAGATCTCTTTACTGGTATAGGGCCCTGAAAAGATCTACATGGCGTGGCGATTATCTGTTCACGACAGACAACTTTAATGGCGCCCGCCTAAAATTCATGGCACGTACAGGGTGTTTGGGCTTGGGAGAGGATAGAGAAACGTGGGGCATGTCAGATCCAGCATGTAATACCTGTGAATGTAACGATGATGATCTTTTTCACTTCATGTTTTTATGTCCTGGTTTAAACTCTTTTAGATTGAAGTCGTTCAAGCAATAGGAACAGTCACTGAATGATGTTGATTTTAGGTATGTGTGGCAAAGTTTTATGGCGTCATCCCTGTAGAGAAAGTTGAACTTCCTTCTTGGAGACGAAAGTTTTAGTTTTGGCGTCGAAGTTGGGTTTTTATTTGATTGTATATGTAAAAGATTTTTAGTGGAGGCATGGCGCTTTAGGAGGGAATCCTCCAATTCCTGACTGTTCTGTATATGTATACAAGATTTAAATTCTTCTTGCACACTATGTATATATGTATATATGGACGCACCGTGGGTTTGCCCCGGACCACTGGTGCCCCCGATGTAAAGGGGTAGTTTTTCCGCAATAAATTATTATTATTATTATTATTATAGTCAACTTAAATGCTCGTAGACAGAAAAAATTAGAGTGGATAACAAGTGGTATTATCCAATCTATCAATTGCAGGGACAATTTATATAAAACACCAAAATATACTCCCAGTGATTCAGCAATGCATAACACTCTTAAAACTAACTTAACCACGTATAACAATATATTAAGAAGAAAAATTCGAGTGGAAAAAAAATACGAAACAAGCTTGAAAAATTATGAAAGTGATATCACGATAACCTGGTCAACCTGACATGAAATTTTGTGTAATAGTCCGTATGGCTTTAGAAGAGGTCACTCTACAGAACTAGCAGCTGTATAATTTATTGACAAGATAATACAACAAATGGATTAGAATAAAGAGCCTTTAAGTATTTTTTAGACCTGTTTGAAGAATTTGATACTTCAAACCATGAAATTTTATGATACACACTGCACTATTACGGTATAAGGGATACAGCTGCCAATTTATTCCAGAGCTATATACACTACAGGGGTTCCCCAAGGTTTTATATCGGGTCCTCTACTATTCATTGTATATATAAATGACACTGTAAAATGCAAGCGGGAAATTGATTTAAAAGTTACCCGGATGATTCAACATTATCGAAAATATAAAAGTCCTTTAATATTGATATAAGGACAGACGTTGATAACAAAATCAACTCTGAACTCGCAAAAATCACAAATTGGTTTAAACCAAAGAGACTCTCCCTTAATGTAAGTAAGAAAAAAATCTAGATTTCTTTTCCTTAACTCCTAAAAAGATTCTTGGTACCAGAAATAAAAATGAGTGATGCATTAGTGAAACGTGTCAGTGTATTACATTTCTTGGAATAACTATCGATGAACGACTTAGCAGGAATGCTCATACTGAAAAAAAAATTCCAATAAAATACCTCGAACGTAGGGAATCACAATTGAGTGAAAAAGTTACTTCCCCATTTCTGCAATTAAAAAAAGTACAATTCATTAATATTATAACACCTTAATTCATGTACAATTTCTATTATTGATATGTTAATATTAAGCTCCATGTACATTTACAAAGATTCACTTTTCAAGATACTCTTAGCCACAACATAAGACAACATAGAAATATTTTTATTTCTACTTGTACCCATGTCCATGCTAAAGACTATATTAGACATGATTTGCCCATTACTATCAATAACGCATCGTAGAGAATTAGGGAGAAAATGCACACTCACAGCATGAAAGGTATGGCACCATTTGTAAAAGCAAATATGATCGCACAATATGAAAAAGTTTGTTCTATTGAAAATTTTTATCTTTGTATGAATTCTTCGCTTTCGTTCTTCAAGGTTATTTGTCAGTTGATTTACTATTAACTGTGTTTAGTTATTGGAATGAAAAGGCATGTCATTGTATTTTTCTTGTGAATCAAATTGCATAATTTAAAAAGTGTTTTTTATCATGTTAACATTGGCACACTGTAAAAGTATTGTCTTATAAAGGTAGCTTCAAAGACATTATTTTGTCCTAATTGAAGCCTCCCTGGTCGATGCCTATTTCATGTAATATTTTATTTTGATATGTTAATTTATTGGCCAATTAAAAATATCCTGACTCCTGAGTCCTGTTGGGTTGGAATTTATGAATATGGGTAGTTTTTTCCTAAATATTTGGTAAGAGTACTGTTTGGATAACAGCATCTGTGACAAGCATTGCAAGTGCGAATTTAATGTAAAGTTGACTTACCTATGGTGACCATGTATATTCAAAGTCATTTTAGAATACAGCCTACAAATACTACTTTTTAACCTGGACATTGATCTTTACCTTTTTCCTCCCACATGTTTAGATACATTAGAATAGAGTGGATGCTCCTCAGGATTATTACAAGTGTTCAGTTTATTATTTTGGAGAAGTCAGGAATAAAATGTAGTGTCTTCAAGCCTGTACATATTTCCAGTGACAACAGTCTGTACTTTTGCATGATTTTTACTACCCTCCAATTCTGTATATTTCATTTATCACATGGATCTTTCTAGCTGTTTGGGGGTGGGGTTGGAGGAGGTTGGCAACAAATATAGCATAACATGACTGTAGTTGACAGAATTCTATTATATTTAGTGTCATTTGTACTGTGAGCAGTCCATACGCTAATAGTACTGGAGATGACCTGGCCATTGTATATGGCACCCTGTTGTTCCATTGTTGCACTCTTGAATCCTCCAGTCTATGTATTGCTGCAAGCCTGTGCTCCTGAAGAAAAATACCTATTCTCTCAGGACAATACCAGACTCCACAATGCTAGAATCGAGCATTAGTGCAAAAATATATCTGTATGACCAGGTCCTAGCACTTACGGACGTTGCATGATCTACAACCAAAGTTTCATTGAACCATGTACAATCCTTCCAGGCGATACCTAAAATGCACACTGAGCACACTTGTATTCTCTCTGACCCAGGACAGTTTGTTTACAGAGAATATGGGCCAACATTTCACAAAAATGAAAAATTAAACAAAAAACAAATAAAAAAACCGGGTTGATCAGTTCTCTCATGAGTTCTTTCAACATTTAAAAATATGCTATGGCCTTTTTTATCTAATTGTCATCATTTCTACAGGCAATGTGACTATGGGGAGGAGACTCCATCAGTTGTCATTTGTTTAACTTTTTAGAAATACATAACATACACATCAGTAGTACCTTCCAGTTCTGCTTCCTAAATCTATGGTACGAAGAAGCTATGGACCTTTGGCCAAAATTACAGCATAGCCTGAGTGTAATTGAGAGAATTATTCTATTCTTTTTGTGATATGAGGAGTCCATGCACTGAAAAACTCCAAAAAGGCATGTTTTGTCCTAGTATTACCGTGCTTTGCAAAATGTCTCCACATGTCGAGAAACTAAAGCATTGTATATATATATATATATATATATATATATATATATATATATATATATATATATATATATATATACACATATATATATGTATATATATATGTGTATATACATGTATATATATACATATCTGTATATATATATATATATATATATATATATATATATATACACACAACTATATAGACTGACGGTCAAAACTGTCCAATTCTTGACAAACGAATCTACATGAACATCAAAAGATAAAACAGCAAGACTTGAATATCAACCAATCAGTATATTATTCATTGAATATCTAAAGAGAATGAGATATCATATGACAACTTAAAATAATAACTGTCATGAACAAAAGCAGAAGGCAGTTTTAATCAGTGTCAGAAAAAAATTACCTTAAACCTCTGAGCAAACAAGAACTACCCATGATCAAAACTTGTCAGTAATCAAACAAGCAAAGTCAAAATCAAATGGTATTTGTATATTCATGAACGAATATGGAATGCTGTATGAAGAAAAAAATCTATTTCCCGACTTGAGGCAGGAACAAACAAGAGCTAGTAGTTTATGTCGATTTGATGTAATTGACTCTCAGCTTTAAGATTTCTTCCCTCACACACTCTTATTGTGTCCACCGTGTCGGCACTGTAGTATTTAAAATATATATATATTGTGTATGCTAATTCTTAGTCATTTTCCTTTCGTAATAATAAATTATTGATGGTTGTTGAAATGTTACACGTTAACATACTCCCTTTAATTTAATTTGTCAACGGGAAATCAGAGCCTCGACATTGTGGGCGAAGTTGAGACCCTTAGTATTACTTTTACTTCGAATGTTATCAAGCATAAATATATTAGTAAATGATATCCAGCATCCTGGCAAGCAATACATATGTATTCCAATGCTGGCTTGTCCTGTGCAGGGATGGCATCCTCGATAGGAAGGTTTATTTAGAATACTTTTGGAATACCATCTCTTACATATTGGATTAATTTTGTAAAATCAACTATAGAAAAATATTTTTACAATAAGCCCTAATAATATAGGCTGGTGAACTTGTCCGCCAACTATTTTTTGACAGAAATACATTTCACCCAAAATATTACTAAGTTAGAATACAGAGCTCTTATACCAAAGATACCTTTGGCCGGGTAAAATTCATAAGCATAGCAGTCTTCTTGCGGCCACCAATAACCAACCTGCTTCTAATATTGCGAAGACTGACCTTAAGCTTACAAAGTATTGTATGCAGTTCTCCTGTGCAATATACATGTTTGCAAATGTTATCTATTTATGTTGTTACAATGAGGTCCACTGCAGGAACTTTTTGTGTGAGAATGGTAACTGATGGTATCTGTATCTTTGTCTTTTTAACATGCAAAATACCATAAGAGGGGGTCCCAGTGGATCAATGGGCCATAACAGTAACACCGATTTACTGAGACTCCTTCTCAACTGACGCAGGTTTTATTGTAGTAATTCTGAAGAGTAGGAGCGGGTACCACTCCTTGTTCGAGCCTTCTGATGTCTTTGAGTAATGAAAGACTGGATTAAGCTCATCAGCACCATACTTGAGCCACTGCTTCCACCATGGACAATTTTCATCTGTTAATCTGTCATTTCATCTCTTGTTACTTTCCTATCGCAGCTCGATTTTATTAGCCCTCGGCTAGTGTTCATGTTTTACCACCCGAGTATAAATTAAATTTGTCTGTCTATGTCTATGTCACTGACTGACTGTTGTCAGCCTTTGCTGTCAGGCTTGGCATTACGTTGCCTGCGTAGCGCAGCTGGGAGAGTCCCAGTTCATTGACCGGGACTGTAACAGTTGCTCTGCCATGGTCATGGTTCCACTAGCCCTCGGTTTGGGCTTGCTGGCGTCTACTATTTATTTCTTGTCTACTTTTATACAGGGAATGTTCTAATATTCTATATGAATTTACTTCGTAGATCATAATAGATTACATGATCCTCTTTCTGTAGACAGCATAACGATAATCAAGAGTGTCTTAAGTCTGCGGAACAAGACTATCATGATGAACTCTGTACTTCATTATATAGTCCAGCTCATAAAACAAGATCCTATGATGCACCATTAAGTATCTTTAAAATCGTAGACACACGGCCCCCACTCCATCGCTTTTGCACGAAGGCAAATATATTTCGGATGATTTATCTAAGGTCAAAATTTTCAACTTAATTTTCTTTTAAATAATGTATGCTCGATTCCTCAATTGTCACCCTGGTGGAATTAAATATTAATCCTCCAAACACAATGGAATCAATTTCGATTACAAATGAGGTAGTTTTAGAAATTTTACTCAGTATAGACGTTTTGTAAGCTACTGGACCTGATGGCATTTGTACAAAGCTTATGAAAGAAAAGGCTCCCTCAATATACAAGTCTTTTACCAATCTTTTTAACCTTTCTTTTAGGTATTGTATTTGTGTCTTTTTGTCCAGAACCACTTCCTAGTAGCCATTACCCTATTCTGTAGTGTGAACCCTTTACTCCCCATAAGCTCACCTGTAACTGTGTTACCTATATACATATGGAGTTACTATACCCATATTGGACACGTTTTTTTTTGTAGAATTTTTAAATAGGTTGTATTAGCCCAAATACATTAAAGGGTCTTCAGTGGGTGACTACTCAGAACATGTTCCAAACCCATACATGTCTGTCTGAGTAGCGGCTCCCTGTCTACGCTAAATATTCAGCAAAACCAGCCCACATGCTAATTAAAAAATGTGAACATGGCAAATGATGAAATAGCTAAACGTCAAGTTTTGCTTATGAATGCAGAGCTTCATTATAAAAGAAGAATACACGTCAAACAACACAGAATTGCTAAATTGGTATAGTACAAGTTCAGGTAAGAACAATATGCACCCATGAAACGTTTCTCTCTTGCGGAAAGCGGGCTAAGGTTCTGCTAATCTATTAAAAAGGGTGCTTTTTACGCATGAAACAATTATAGACCTCAATCCTTACTAGTTGTGTTGGTAAAGAATTTTAAAAAAGTAGTCTTTAAACACGCTTTTAACTTTTCCAAAGACAATCTGTTGATTTATGCCCACTAGTTTAGTATTACTCCTGGTGATTCCACTATCAATCAGCAACTGATCGTTTACCATAGAGACTGTTTTCCTTTAGACCAACAAAAAGAGATAAAACTTGTCTTTTTGGACATAAGTGAGGCACTTGATGAGGTGTATCATGCAAGGCACTTAGGCAAATTCGAAAAAAATGAACCCATGACAACTTGATTTGCTGCTTGTCCAGCTATATCAAGGACCAGTAACAGAGGGTTGCACTTAATGGTCAATGCCACTTCTGTTTGCATTATATGTCAATCCTGTTGTGGACCTTGTCCAATGTAACATAAAATTATTTGCTGATGGCACATCCCACTGCTTGGCAGTTGACAATCATGTGACAGCTTGTGATATTTTAAATGATTATCTCTATGTTCTTGATGAATAGGCAAACAACTGGTTCACCACAATCATCGCTCTGAAAACTGACATTAAAGATGATTAACAAATTAGTTCCAAATTACCTGCAATGTGTAATTTCAAACATTGTTAACCCTGACATATCTACTTACAATACTCATCAAAGATTTGCCTGGCTTCCTTTTCGTGCACGAGGTGATATTTTAAATGATTCTTCCACCAATGGTATGCCTTTTAAATGTGGTGCCTCTTGATGTCCCAAATTTGCCATCCTTATCAGTATCTAAATTACAATTACTTCGGTCGAATCCATTGTTGGAACTCTGCAATTTTGGAAACGAATGTGCCTCAATACATCAGACACGCCTAAGTTTGGGCACAAGTCAGCTGAGCTTGCATCTTTTTAAAATTGGTGTCAAAATAAGGCCTGGGTACAAGTGGGGAGCAGCTTCCAAAGATGTTTGGCATTATTTTTTCTTTTGCCTATTCTATATTGTGGAACCATCAAAACTACACACAACTGTACCAAAGTATGTTCCTGTTTTCTTACGAACGGTTTTGTACGGGTCTTCACTTAGCACTTCATTGCACAATTTACAATTTTTTCTGCTGTTTATAATTACATAATTATTTCTTCTTGTTTTTCTATAAAAAATATTGGTTGAACTAACGTGGGTTTTACCTGCAATTTATATGATTACCATCCATGTACAATTTATGTTTGAAGTATGCTCCTCTATTTGTCCCTGGTCCACTGTGAACGTTTGCTTGTATTTGTGTTTCTTGAATGACAAGCCAACTTATATCCTTGACTGTTCATGCATCAAATGCATGTCAGGTATTGTCCTGTTTTCATGTCATCTCCCACTCTGCAAGAGAGATTCACATAGGGCACTGCCCTTTTCCCAACTGCTATATAACTCGGGTATATAAGATTTGAAGTGAATTGGAAAGAAAATTTGTTTAAACCAATAACAATTCGAAGGTGACAAATAGGAGTATGCTTCCCAATTCCATTTTATTGAACTTTATGTTTTAGACAAGTCTGATGAGAGACCTGTTAGTATGTAGCGATCCCAGCCTATATTAAACTTGTCAGTCATTGATAGAGCATATGCATGTTTATATCAAACAAGATTAAGATGTTCCCCCGAAATCATTATCTTCAACATATCCTGCCATTTCATCTTTTAAAGCATCCAATTTTTCGACTGATACGTTGCATATTATTCAGATAGGAGAGTCATGTTTTAAAAATGCATCTCAAATGAGCAGGATCGTTGCCACATCCAGTTAGGAGGCAGGAGTTGCCAAGCAACCAACACCAAATGGACAAATAGGGCCCTAAACATTTGACCATCACATTCGTACAAATAGTTAGGAAACAAATTAACCACATTCATAAATTGCAACACAACAATCACAACAAAATCAAATACAGCAAAACCAAGAGATTCAGGATTTACCGGAAAATCAAATTCACCCTTTAGCGCCAAGTTTCACTCCTGACTTGTGACAGGAAGGCACCTATAAGAGGCAACTTGTTGTATTAAAATGGTCCTCTGAACCTTTGGGATGTTCTTCACTAACTACAAACATGATTATTTTCCAAAACATATAAAGTTAATCACTCAAAATGCCAACTTTGCACGTCTACCAAAGACAAAAAGAAACATGATAGGCCTGGTACATTTTGGTGTTTCCAACGTGTCAGTTGCACAGTGTGTGCTATTTAACAAGCGACAAGAAGAAGCAGTTGACTGAATGCAAACATATTAATTTACAGTACACCACAAAAATTAGTCCAAGTTGATAGGCGTCAAAATGTTTACAAGGAACATGGACATCACAAATAAAATATCAAGACTTGAATATCTACTATGCAATATATTGTTCACTGAATATCTGAAGAAGATAGAATATTGAGAAAATATTTTAACGATTGTTATGCAAATAGAAGCAGCAACAATTTTCAACAATGCCATGGAAACTACACCACAATTCCGAGTAAAGAAAAACCACTGATGATAAACAACCCATCAGCCATAAAACTCGAAATCCGGAAATCCGTTGCAGACATACCAAAACTTTGTTTATCATATTTTTTTTATCAGTGAATGAATGTGAAATCAAGTATGAATGCAAGACGTCTCTCCCATGACTTGAGGCAGGAAACGACTAAAGTCAGTGGTAGTTTAGATCAATTTAAATGTTTAAAATGAGTTGAATGACACACACGGGTTGGGAAATGAAAACTTTAAGCAGACAGTGACAGGATCAACTAAGCATCAAGGCCATAGTAGAAATTTAGACCAAGTTGAAAACCTTTAAAAACTTTGACAACCCCCTCAACATGAACATCCAATTGCCTTTTGATATAAAAATATGTTTACATCATGGATTACTATCACCACATATAATAGGAAGACCTGGATTATTTATTACACAATACATTTTTTTTTTCAATATACAAAGATGATAGGATGTCATATTGACCACACAAATTAGCAATTGTCATGGAAAATAGAAGCCGACAACAGTTTTTCAACAATGCCAGAGGAACTGCACTGTAATATCAGATGCAACAAGAACCATCAATGATCCAAATCCGTCAGTCATCAAACAAGCAAATTCAAAATTCAGAAGCATAGGATTACGTACCAACTATTTTATGAAATTTGTATATACCCGTGAACAAATATGAAATAAAATAGTGGGGAAAACTTGTATTTCCTGACTTGAGACAGATACTAACCAAAGTATGTAGTAGTTTAAATTCATCAGTAAATCTGTTGAATTTGCTAATAAAAACTAATTCGCCCTTCATCAGAAACCCTATTGCCAACCAAATATACCACCCATAATTGAGATACAAATTACCAGATATTTTAGGGAGGAGGTCTGTTTCTGGGATACCTATCAGCCTTTTGACCTTACACTTGTCAAAATTATATTTTTGCAATGAATCCAAATGGATGCAATCCTTGGATTAAACTCAGCTTGTAAATGCCATAATTTTGCAACTATCACATAGATCAGAAATTTCTACCCAGAAATTAGCCCAACATCAAATATCTTAAAAGATATGGATTCGAGAATTACCAAAATATCAGGATTCATGATTTGGCTGGTTGCCCCCACGTTTTGCTTGAATGATTCATGGCTCATGGGCTTGACAAAGGTGCAGGACATCCTGCGGTTAGTAATGTCTATGATGGAAGAGAGTCAGTTGTATGTATGTATGTATGTATGTATGTACATACGATTCTCTTTAAACTTGGCGCTGATGTACCTTGGGTGAGTTCGTGTTAGATTTACTGTCATTGACAAGTCAGCTGAGGTGATAGTATTGTTCATTGTCCTTCCGCCGGTTTGTCTGTCTTGATGAGTCCAGTTTACAAATTGGCTTATGTTTTGGTAATGGTGGGTCCTACTACTTTTTATTTCAATAATCATGACTTGAGCACCATGAGAGAATGACGACTTTTATATTGGAGACAGTAATGATGTTCAGAAAAAAAGTGACCTTGCTGTTGCTTTAAAGGTCACAAGACCACCTCAGTCTGTGCATCCAAAGTTGGCTGACCACAGAACTGTCGCAGTCCTCTCACTAGTTGTTATTACATTTGCATGGAAAACACAAACAAAACTTGAAATCCCTGCAAAAAGATAAGTATACAAATAGTACAGAAAAACATGATCCGTATTCATTAATTCCAAACCCAACAATGACAGCAAAGAGATTTCAGACTTGTCAAAGCATCAACATTTCTCTTCCAATACCAATGTGAAGAAACAAATTTCACTCCAGACTTGAGACAAGCAGTCACCCACAAAAGGCAACTGGTGGTTTTAAACTGGTCCTCTTAACCTTAGAAATATTCATCATAAACTGCAGACACTAGTTCTTTTCCAAAATCTATAGGCCTAACCACCCAAAACACAAATTGCATTACTTCTACCAAAAATAAAAAGAGATTGGTTAGGCCTATCACCTTTAAGTTTTTCCGACTTCTCAGTCAGCAAAAAAGTAAAGTAGGCCTACATCGTTTTTGTGAAATTTATGAATCTGGAACATTATAAACACACTCTACCTCCACTATAAAAACAAACATGTCACATTTAAAAGCTTTACACCAAAGGAATTAACGTTGGATTAACATAAAAATAATTGAATCAATAGGGAGGAATGTGTAGCAATGCAGTAACGCAAAGACATGACTGTAGCTCCTGCATTTAATGTGACGAAACGGATGCGCTTTAAGCATATGTTTAAGTACATGAGTGCATGGGTTCCTTTGGGTTGTTTGTTAACGTCAGTTGGTAATAATGTAATTTTCCATCATAGAGGTCGGCCTCAGCTTTTGTGCTTTGTTAGTCGTAATCAACTATTTGTATTTGAATTGCTCTCATTGTTGCATTGTAGTTTGTGAATGAGGTAATGTATTTTTCTGAATCATAGGATGTCAATCTGTATATAGAGCCTGAAATTTCAAAGCATCATTCTTTGTATGAGTACTGATTGCACATTTGGTCCGTTTTTATTACTCAGCATGTTTTGACATGAGTTATATGGCTCATCTCATCAAAAGTGCACATTTGTGTCAAAATAATGGCTTGATGCTTGTACCATCAATCTACCAGCACATTGTCTTCACATAAGGAGATAATGGGTTACAAATTTGCCGAACGCAGATGCACCATTAACGAGCATTTTTTAGGGTTGTGTTAGGCACGAATGAAGCTTTTGAATTGACGTTTTGCTCGTAAATCACACGAACACATGTCAATAGTACTCATTGTCTAAACAAGAAATACAGACATGCAGCATATTATACCGTACTCTGCGTATCCATGACAATGAAATAAAAAGTATGCAATCATGCAGTTTCCATCACCTCTGGAAGTTTTGCAATAACTGTGCATATTACAGGAACTATACATAGTACGGTGCATGAGCTGTTCCTGGATTATAATAGCTGTACTGCGAAACATGTGGATACCTGTGTGATTCTGTTCAGTTCAACACCCCCTGTAGGTAGCTGGTGTGGTTTTTTTATGACAGCTGCTTGCATTAATGATTGTCATGTGGAAACTCTCAGGGTACATAGTGGTTTTTTTTGGCCTACAAAACCCAAACAGACTTCGGAATCTTTTTGTTGGGTGGGAGATGATTTGATACCTTTACATTAAAACCTGCATCACAGACTGTTGATACATTTTAGTGTGTGAGCGAAAAACGTAGAGACCAGTGATACTGCCATTCCCCATGTATTTGGAATAAAGATATCCAAACAAATTGATATTTACTAGAATCAGGTGCAGGATTATACGAACACTTTTAAAGGGGATGAGACAAACAATTTACTTTGACAAAGTGTGTTATCAAAGTTTTTAAAATTAAGGTACATGTATTCTGTTTTAAATAGTAACCAAGGACCGATATTACAATCAAGGTTATACCCTACTGTAAGAATAATTCCCTTCATAGGTTTTCGACCTGTATCTGTGGTACCATGCAAAAAACATATTGGAAAGGTAAAAAATAGATTAAAATACTTTTCCTTCCTGACCTAATTTAACAATGTTACTAGGGAAACCGCAGAGCCTATTGCAAATTTTCCTTTGGAAATATGTTCTTTTTTTACTGCACACAAAGACACCCTAAAGACTGGCAGTAATTTTACTTTTTATCATTCTTTAGTATATGAATCCAATTTCCGCTGTGTAATATATGTTTTGAGTCTACGGAAGTGCTGGGATCAAATAATAGGAACTCTTGATGAACCAGCAGTGGCAGATAAATGCTAGATAAATGGCACGGAAATTTTGTGGTCTGGTAGGGAAGACCCTATATTTATAGCCACAGTGCCTGCTGATATGTGTCAGTGAGCACAAGCATCTTTCTGTTGGGGCTTCAACACCGTGAAGATGCGTTTCTGGTTGTGCTCTTGCGCAAGCAGGTACATAGAAGAGGGAGAATCAGACCTCAACGAAACAAAAGATACAACACCTACAGCTAAAAAAACCAAGGGAACATGTACACTCGAAGCCTCACATAATTTTTTACTGACTCTAAAAGATAAGCAGTAATGACTTTCCAGTCTTTAATATTTTAGTCACTGTGGCTGAATTGGAGAAAGCAGCGATATATATATATATATATATATATATATATATATATATATATATATATATACATATATATATATATATACATATATATATATATATATATACATATATATAAGTGTCTGTGTGTTTTCTGTGTTGTGTGATGAAGTGTTAGCGGCTTACGATAACGGTCAAGTTCTTCAATTAGACAAACTATCACCGAAGTATGCATCCCTGACATAACTTAGCTACCTATACGCTAAATTGACAGCAGTTTTATAGACTTAAAGTTGGAACTCAAATTCAAAGTTACTGTCTAAATACAAGCAGTTTGGGTAAAAAGCATTGTTTGTAAAATGTTAGACATTTCTCCAAAAAGACACCCTATTGTTGTGGAAAAAGTGAAGTTTGTAGTTAATGAAGAATATTTTAAATGGTTCAAAGAAACGGTTTCAACCACCAGTTGCCTTTTGTGGGTGACTACCTGTGTCAAGGCTAGCATTAAATCAATCTCTTCACCCTGCTTTCTGAAAATGCATTTGATGTTTTGGTAATTCCTGAAACTTTGTCATATTTAACTTTGCTCTCATTGTTGGATATAAATTTATGACTCTGGTAACGTTTTTCTGAACTATTGGACAGCTCAACCAAATACTTTTCTGCTGATAGTAGAATGAATATAAATTGGCCAAAAGAGGCGCAAAATTAGTACCCATTGGAAAGCAAACTGTTTGTCTGCATGTCTTATCACAACAAACTAATCATATTCAAATTAGGACTGGCCATACCTTACATCATTACCCAAATGGACACCTTTTCAACATTTGATCATTCTTTGAATTATATCAGTGACTTGATAAATTCTCTCAAATCAAAAATATTTACATTCAACTTTTAACATTGTAATTTGCATAACCGTCACCAACGGGTAATCATCCAAGGCCAGTTGTCTAGTTGGGGTAAAGTCTGTGCAGGCGTGCCGCAAGGCTCAGTTCTAGGACCTTTGATGTTTCTTATTTACATCAATGACATTGTGGACCTTGTTCGATCTAACATGAACATGTTTGCTGATGATACTTCACTCTATCTAACTATTGATAGTCCTGTCACTGTGACTCAAACTATGTATATGGACCTATCTAAAATTGACCAGTGGTCCAAAGATTGGCTTGTCACATTCAATGCCTTGAAAACTGATTCTATGCTTATTTCCAGAAAAAGTAATCCACCTTCTCACCCGCCAATTCTTTTTCAGGGTCATATTTTGCAAGATGTGGCTCATCATTAACATCTTGGAGTGACAATACGTTCTGATTTAAGATGGTCTGACCATATTACTGATATATCAAACAAATCCTCCAAATTAATCAATATCATGAAGAGTTTGAAATTCACTCTAGATAGGAAAACACTGGAAACCATTTATACTTCTTTCATTAGGCCTATGCTGGAATATGGTAGTCAAGTATGGAGTGGCTGTACGGTCCAAGATGAAGCAAAACTAGAATGTATACAATTAAATGCTGCTCGTATTGTCACTGGAGCAATGCATGGGACCAGCTACGCTAAAATATATGAAGAAACTGGATGATTAACTTTATCAAAACGCAGGGAAATTTCCAAATTGATTCTAATGTACAAATTGGTCCATAACCTTGTACCGGACGCACTATTCTCTATCCTTTCTACCGCTTCTCCTTATAAGGTAATTATATCACACGTCAGCAATTTGATCTTCCTCATTTCCGAGCTCGGACTGACCTTTTGGACATATCCTTCTTTCCTTCAACTGTTCGGTTGTGGAATCAACTACCTCTAGAAATACGGAATTCTGACTCTATTCAAAAGTATAAATCAAGTATAACTCAACCGGTGGTCCGACCTATAAAGTTTGATGAATTGTATAACTTTGGTAATAGATTCCTAGCTGTTCAGAATACACGCCTACGTTTGGATGCCAGTCAGCTAAATTCACATCTCTTCAAGATTGGTGTTAAGAACACTACGAAATGTTCATATGGCTCACCTAACGAAGATACGTGGCATTATTTTTTTTTCATTGTTCTAAATACACAATTGCTCGGTCTAACCTACATACTGCTAAATCACAGTATGCTCCCTTTACATTACAAACAGTTCTTTATGGGTCCCCTAACTGTTCCTTTATTAAAAATATCGAAATATTTGCATCCGTTCATAACTTCATCTCCGCCACTCAACGTTTCAACCCTTCTGGTGTTGGCTAATAAATTTTTCTATTTTTGTTTTGTTTTTGCTATATGGTACAACCAATTTATCCCTGGTCCAAACTGCAGATAAAATGACATCCTAATATTACCAGTACAATACAACCTTATGCCCCACTGTATGTCTCGTCCGTGCTTGTCCTCTTCTCTCTGTTCCTGTGCGTCTTGTACATCCTGTATTGTCCTGGGATCGTCTTCTTCTGCGAGAGGGATTTATATAGGGCCACGCCCTCTTTCCCAATTGTATATAATTTTCATATGTATTATATTGTGTACTTTGTCAAAATAAAATACGTTTAAATCAACATTGTAAGTCTAGGAGAGAGCCTGGTATGTTATGAGGCTATAACACAAGAGGCTGATGTTTTATCGGACCATAACACATGTGTCCTGCTCCCCATTTCAACAACCAATCACAGAGCCGAATGCCATTATCACTTCTTAACTTTTTATTGTGCAATGGTATGGTACTACTTTGCGCCGATGGTCTCTCCTGTCAACCTCAATTAAGCCCTAATAAAATCCTACTGCCAGGCCAGTGTCAAAAGACATTGAATCAAGATCAAAATACATAGCACCGGCATTCCCTGCAGAATAACAAAAAACAGTCTTACCAATATACATGGTCCTATAAACCACCACCTGCAAGATATTGGAAGGGATATTGCCATTGTGAGGGATAAGGAATTCAAACAAGCCAATAGGGCACTAGACGGGCATTTAAAAGAGCCATTGCAAAACAGCACTTTATTGCCAGCCACACATAAAGACACAATTAAGTTACTGATCTGAAGAGAATTTCTATTTACCTGGAAACGCAGATGAAAATCCTGTGATCTTGAGATGCTTACATAGCAATCAGGACATTATTCATGAAAAGGAGTTCCATTGCCATGTAGGCCGAGACCTGTTTAAGTTTAAATTTGATGAACATGGTTATTTTTCCACAATTTGTCAAGAAACTCAACATAAACACTTTAAAGGGGGGGGGGGGGGGGGTCCAAAATAACTCTTTCCAGTCCAGGCTATTTTAATGGCTTATTTAGCCTTTTCCTGGGCTTCGGGATACATTTCCAAATGTCAGACTCCAGTTTTCTGTCTATATGATACAACCAGCTATCATAACTATACATCACCACGCTCAGTACAAGCAGTGCTCTTGGGTTTCTAAACCTTTTTCAGTGCCGTGATTTTGAAGAGTCAGAACAAAAATATATTAATGTCTTTTAATTTTGCGAAATACTTCGTTTGTAGCAAATATAGTTTGGGATACTTGCCATGGCAACCATGTTTAAGCTGAAATAGACCTCAGAATATGCGTAGCTAAAATTTATTCAAGGTCACCTGAAGTCGCATGACATGGCCGCCATCTTGGATTTTACGTCTTTTTCATCAAACTTTATTGTTTTTGGACAAGGAAATATGGATCAATCCCAAATATCCCTCGAATGGGCAGAAATGCAACACAGATGATAAATGACTAATTTTTTTCTGCAATCAATACCACTTTTGCTCTGAGAACAATAAGTCATTAAGGAATTTGCCATAATGTTGTCTCATAGAACCAAGGGATAATTCTACTTTGTGGCCTCTGGCTAACAAGATGCAGTGTACCCCACCTGACCTTTCACACGTATCAATATTGACAGGTGCCTGTCGCAACTTCAAAAACCCATACAAAATCTACAATGGCATTCATGTCGCCAAAGTAATGCTATGACAGGGAACTGTACATATCAAAATTGACATATAGCACAAATCTGTGGTTCTCATATGCAACATAACCTGCACAATGAACTAGGAAGGCAAGTGCGCGTATACACGGACTCCGACTGTAACAGTAAAATGCCTGTGTCCACTTATATGCTGACTCGGACTAGAAAGTGATAAGAGAGCTCCACAAGATCGCAGGATGTATGGTACAATTTCCCGTAATTGTCTGGTGATGTCGTTCAAACTGTTCATTGAAGAAAAGAAAACTTATTGCAGCTCCCGCGCCTCTTCAAGAAAGTATATTCTCATGCCATGGAAAACCAATGCACACGAATGCTGACAAAAGTATACATTTTCATTTTTTGGCCCAATATTTGCAAACATGCTGCCGCAAGGTGCTACACTTCACACTGCTTGAGGGAAGCATGCAATGAGACTAGACATATTATGTTTATGCCCATCCACCATAAGAAAGCATCCGTGCGACAGCAGGTGTTGCTCTTTAATGCAAAAATTAATCCTAAGTAACAGCTTGAGTGACCTCCTTGGTGGAGTGCATAACGTGAGCCCTGCGATCAAAGCTTATTAGGATGTTACGAATTTCCAGATATGAGCGAATGTTGAGTAAATGGCTATGTACATCAAAACATTTCGGGCCAAACAAAGACAATAATTGTGAATTTTTGTTCAAAATAATCTACAATGTTTCGTTTACTTTTTCATATGTGGGGAGAACCTGAGTTGGTCCGCAAGCCATATTTTTCAAAGGAGAAGCTTATAATAATACTGTTTGCATACGATAATAATATTATTGGGTGCTTTATCCCCTGGTACAAAAACAAATTTATCATCTCTCGCATGCACTAAGCAATTTCTGGAGTTGTCAGATCAGGATCTGGTGGTTGGTTTCTGTAATTTTTTAAAGATTTTGTTTGTTATAATTAAGTCTTGTTTCACTGATCCATTCACGAAAGATGTAAATATCACATTTATCCCTATTTGCCCATTTTCTATAGTTTTCTTCAACTGCTGCGATAGTCATTTTCTTGGCGATATCCACAAGCAAGTTTCTATTGCTCACGGTATTTAGGCCTTTAGCTTAAGTAGTCCTTCAAATGGTACAATCGAAAGATTGCCAGTAATTATGTGACCATGATAATTTTAGATATAAGAGTTATGGCATGAATACAGGTATTTGTTTTCTTTATAATCATGCAAATTTAATTCTTTCACAACTTTTGTGTGGTAAAATATGTTGGAGGCCATGGTTTTCAAACATTTGTATAAAATATTTGGAGCAGCACTGTCAAAGTAAGCTAGTAGGCACTAATTGTCCCTTCAACATATATTGGACCTATGTATGTAATCGATACCCTATCATAACATATTGATTCCATGAAATCATCCTTTTGTGACTTCCTATCTACAGTTATAGCTTTAAAAGTGCATGAAAGGCAATGTCATAGAAAATATGTTACAACATTTTGTCAAATTTTTTTTTTCATGAACAGTTAGGGTGACATCTTGTTTTAAGACAACACCAATGATAGTGGTATGAAATACAGAACGTATCTACCTATATGGAATCCATTTGGATAACTGAATCTTCGAGTCAAAACTGTGGCGTTGTATAAGACGTTTTATGATGTTTAAAATGTCTATCTGTGTATCCCCCCCTTCTCTGAGTATTTATCAGTTGTAACCATCAACCAATCTTGGAATGGTATATGGAGGCATAACCTATTCACTTTATTGGATCATTAAGTTCGAAGGACCGACATAGTAGCTAATTGTTGCCAAACTAACACAAAATCCTGTCTTTGATATCTGAATGCAGTTTCTGTGCCGCCTTGGACTGGTATATATTTTTTTTTGATAAGTTGCACATGGTTTTGAGAAATTTCGATCTTTTATTCCTTCTTTTTTCCAGACTGAAGTTAAGTGACCCGCAATCCTGAGACACAGCAACCGTCTTATCTCTCAGACATACCAAAGTCGACACTTTTGACATGACAGTAATAATTCACATTTCTAGCTTTGCAACTTTAAAAAGTGTGATTTGGACTAAACAAGAAGACAGTAGGCTTACAACGTGGACAAACGATCACTATTTATATATAATTCTACATAATCAACAATTAGGAAGGCCATTCACAAGAAAACCTTTGCTCCCGCAAGGTTACCCTTAATCATAATAATAATAATAATAATAATAATAATAATGATTTATTAAGACCTCTAATATTGGAGAAATATTCAGGCACATTGATACATCGAAATGAGGGAAATCATATATATATATATATATTTATACATATATATGTGTATATATATAATTTTTCATAAAGCATGAAAGTGCTTTAAAAGTACAGAGATGTATAATCTTAAAAAACACTTGCTAAGTAGTGTGGTCAAGACATGTTGATCTGACCATGGTTTGATAAAGTTTTCACATGCACTAAGATACCTGAGGGAATCAAGTAGGCCGCCTTCTGTATTTCTATTCGCTAAAAACATAGCAGGCTGACAATAAGAGTTACAAAATGCTAAATGAGAAGGCAACAGACCAAGGCTGACTATTCTTTCATACACTGAGCCTTTGATGGTTGTGCCAGTTAGAAAGTGCCGCGCAAGCAAGGAGGAATAGAACTTTACAAGCGCACTATTCACTTTGAAACAACGTTGAAACAAGGAGACAGTTTTGTACGAAATAGTATCAGCTACTTTGGGAATCTGTTGAGCCTACAAGAGAGGCGTATTGTGAGACTTCCCTCCTAAGGCAAAATAGCGTTTAACAACGGTCCTTTCAAGGGTTCCAATTTATTGTAGCAATCAACATTGAGATTACGTTTTTTTCTAATCCATATGTTTGTACAGGCCTGCATATATTCTTTCACAGATGTGCTTTATTTAACATGAGTGGAAAGGCCAAGGTATGACAGCCCAACATTGGCCAAGCCAAAATAGCTTTGTCTGCATAGCTTCAACCTTTTGTTAACGTGATTACCGGTACTCCACTTACTGTTATGTGAAAACTGAACACCGGGAATTTCAAACTCTTCACAAAACTGTATTGAGAAGTACCAAGGAACCAACAAAAGTACCAGGGTTAGATAAATTTGGTCCCATTACCAAACACTTAGATTTTTTAGCATTAAAGTTGAAGCGCCACTTATTGGTATACTGTACACATACATCAATACACCCTTCAGGTCCTGTAATCGCTGAGCTTAGAAGAGGCACGTCATCCGCATATGCAAATACATTAAACTTTTCTTCTTCAATTTGTTTACCATTACATTTAGACGTAACATCTTCCAAACTGCCACGACTCTTCTGGAATATTATGATCAAAAACATATCTTGGTAAAACAACTTAGGCTTTGAATAAAACATATTTTTCTACAATGCTTTTAAATGCAGTCATGGACATAGCTACAAAGGTTAATGGTCTTAGATTATCAATTTCATGCCAAATAAGACAGGCAACAATTTTAGAATATTTCAAGTGAAAGGACATTAATTTCATACATGGTGGCTATTTTACTACTACTACTACTACTACTACTACTACTACTACTTTATCAAAACCTCCAATATTGAAGAAGAGTTACGTCATCTGCGTTTTATATACCATTATATTCAGAAACATCGTCCAACATTAATAATCAACATAATGTCATTAATACATAAATTAAACAAATGATGGCATAGAATACTACCATGCTGAACAACTCTAGACAGAAAAAATAGGAAATAAGACTAATGTCACCATTCCATCTCACTACTGCAAAAGTATTTCTATACCATTTGAAAAGAAGCCACCACTGTGATTTTGCAAAATGTTCATTTATAAAAGAGGGCAAAATGCTACACCCTATCAAAGACATTTTCCGTATACAGTGCACACATAGACTGGTGACCCATTATTGTTAAAATACGATCCAATGTCATGTAGAATAGAGCATGCAAAATAGGTACTACGTTTCTGCCTGAACCCAAATTGTTCATCACTTAGTAGTTGGTTTTTGGAACCATAAAGGACTTTACAAGTTTTGAGTGGACCAAGCTTAATGTGATTGGGCGATAGTTCTCTGGTTCATTGGGATTTAATGAACTCTTTTTCAAAATTGGAATGATCATTCCAGTTGTGAAGGTACATGGGATAAAACAATGTTCTAGTATGAAAGTATAAAAGAGCGCATGTTTGCTAGAAAGGATATTAGATTTAGCAAACTATAAATATTCAGCTGAAGGTCTATCACAACCTGTTGTAACCATCTCTGGTCAAATCATTTATCATATCATGTACTATGTTTGCAGTTATAACTGTACTGCTGTCGGTCCGTATGCCCTCCTTGAAGTTACACTAAACAGACTCGACTACCTTTTTTACGCGTCAGAATGCATCACAATGATGGCTCTTTACACTATATATAATTATGTTGAACTTCATTCATGTTTGATTTCCAGAATGATGCATGCGATGTGAACATGACTTGATGCCAAGGTAGTGAGGCCACAGTCTCTGTGGTGTGCATATTGTGGGGGAATACCTCATATATATCCAGGGACTCTGATGGGATGGGTCTCAGGTGCGGACGTATGCAGCTTTGTCTCTCATGGGCTGAAAATTTAGATTCGATACTGCATCGCATCCTCCAACTCTCTTTTTCCTTTCGTGACTCCTTCAATTTTTCTCGTTCTTAATCTGTATGAAGCTGCTAATGTATATACATTGTATAGGGAGCCATTATTGTGATGCGCAAAAATGTATATGAAATCATTTTTGTAAATTTTACTACTACTACTACTACTACAATCATCATTAATTATTCTCTGCACTGAAATGAGTCACAAAGAAATTGTTACCAATGATAAAGATCCTCCTCCAGCTCATATTTTTATTATAGCGCAAACATTAAATGGGTCCACACAGCACTTTTTTATTTGTTAGAATGGTGTGTAAAACGTTACCCATATGGCTGCTCGCTTTGTACTGATAAATTGATTTTGGTACTTTATGAGACGTTTTACTGTCATTCTTGTTAACAGGTGCCTCATAATATCTGAGGGCTGTGGAAGGGACAACTCCATAGCTTAAAGGACACCTTCTGGTGCATCTTTGCTGGTAATTTCAGTGTGATGGAATATCCAGAATGTGGTCCTGCAAATGTAGGCCAAATTAGTACAGAAAAATGTCACCCATATTCATAAATTTCTATCCAACAATAAGAGCAAAGTTAAATACAGGAAAAAGCAGAGGTTCAAGAATGAACAAAATGTCAACATTCATCTACCAATACCATTATGAAGAAATATTTTTCACCATTGACTGGGGACAGGCAGTCAAACATAAAAGGCAAAAACTGATGGTTTTAAAGAGGATCTCACAAACTTTGAAATATTATTCTCCATTAATTACTGGCCTTAGTTTTTCCGAAACATATTGGTCTGATCACATAAAACCCAGTTTTTTTCCACTGGCACAAAGATCACCAAAGACATGGTAGGCCTGCCACTTTTGGGTCTCCTGACTTATCAAACAGCTGGGTTTACAGTAAGAGAAGAATGTAGGTCTTCATCGTTTTTGCGATATTTACTAATCTGCAACATTATGAAAACGCTCTACCTCCTATGTAACTGAGTCAGAGAGCATGAGCCACAGCTCGACACAGCCAACGAAGTATTTATCAAACAGTGCAAAAAAAATGGTATAACTGAAACAAAGAAACAAGTTGCACTGCATAAATTGTATTACTTGGTAGTGGAGAGTCACATTTAAGGTCAAAGACATGAGGTTAAGATTATAGTTAGTCAACCACCAATGAAAAGAGCAGTCATCAATAAAATGTAAGAAATCCTGTGACAAAGCCTGTTGCTTTGCTTATCTGAAAGCTTGTGAGTTGCTAACGTTTAAAGTACTTTGGCATGGGTTGAAGGGAGACTGATGTGGAAAAATCCCATTCTGCATGATATAATTGATGAGGTGCTCATGGTTTTAGATACTTATTGTATAGGTGTTTGTGTGTCGTTGTAAAAATAACTCGTTAAATACATTGGTCACTTCATTGTGGTCTCTTATGTCTTCATTCTTCCTTTTGTCATGATGTTTTTATTTTCCGTATGAAAAGACAAAGGATTTGCATCTGTCACTTTTCGAATATTCTACAATATTTTCTTGGTATGATAAGCTGGTTGTCTTGGTCACAAACACCACCGTTAAACTAAATGGACCATGAGGTAGGTACAATGTCCATCCATTAGTATAAGTCATCAACTTGTTGGCAGGATGGCTATTTTATGGATACACATGTATCGTAGGTTTTGTTTTCAGATAATAGGTGATGTAGCTTGCAAGTGGGAAAATTATACCTGAAACATGCGCAAGCCATCTGGACGCCAGCTATCATGACTGTGTGTGGCATTGGTTATGTAAGGTCTTTCAAAGAACTGAAATAGTCTGTAATCTGTTTGATATAGAAACTGATTTGATTCAGTTGTCAGTATAATGGCATTTTATCCAACAAAGTTTCTTCTTCTTTGTACGTAATTAGTGATAGGAAAATAAATTTTACTGTAATTATTAGCTCATTATGTTCCCAATCAGCATATGTAACTGTTCTCCAAGGAGCCTATTCAATTACAAATTCGGAGAAACTATGCATAAAAGTAGTTTAGGACCATTTTATTTTAATCCAGAATATCATTTGGTTTCTTTTTGGGGCGGGGTGGTGGTGGATGTGTTTGTATAAAGCATATTACTATTTGTATAAAACTTATTCACTCTCAGGTCATGTTCCTTAGGATGGTCACTCTAAACAATGCATCTTTCGAGTTTTCGGATTTTTTAGCTAAAGCAGGTCAAAGAATAAAGAATTGTTTAAAGATCTTCTAAAGTACATCAAATTCACCATATTATATATCATTTAACTATTTTCAATTCTATTTTTCTTGCTCACTTGTACAGTATTACATAGACTACGTTACGGTTTAATTTGTTGAAATATATTTGTATGGCATCGCCTTGGTGCATTTCTTAACTGAGAATAGTCATCACTCAGTAGATGTCATTCAATACCCGCACACATATTCACTATTGTGTCCTATTTGTGTCTCTTGTGTACCATTTGTCGCTCAGGTAATACAATTTGATACCCGTACACATTTGCACCACTCTGTGCTATTTATGTACCACATGGGTGTCATCTCTGAATCTGGCTGTTTCACATTACATGTTTATACTTGCCTACGGATGTACAAAAAAAGTTCCAAGTCGAACATGTTTACATGGTCGATTGTAACTTTCCTTGCAGGAGAATATGTTTAGACAGCAGTTAAATACGAAATACATAACCTGAAATTTTGCATTTCGTGAGATTTATTTCGATACAAGGTTCAATGTTGGTCTACAGATTAAAAAAAAAAACAACATTTATAATGTATTGGGGGCAAAGTAGATATCTGTTCACTTTAGCTTAAATGCAGGATGCAAACAGTGATACAGTGGCCAAATGTTACTTTCATTGTAACAGAATATGTTTAAACAACAATTCAATACGAAATATGTTATGATGACCACTTACATTTATGCAGTTCATGGAATTTATTTCGATATAAGGTTCAATATGTGTCCAAAGCTTTGAACAATATACATAATGTTTTTTAAAGCAAAGTTGAGATCTGTTTGCCTCCTAAGCAGACTTTCTTGGGGCGATACACTATGTTGGCCCCCCAGCGAAAGTCTGCCCGGCGGTGTCGCAATACCATTTCAAGAGGCAATTAGCAGATCTGGCGATAACGTTGTCAGGCGCCGCTTGGCCAATGAATTGTACTTCGCTTATCGTGAAAGTTGCCTACTGCATTATTAATGAGCTGTGCGTCGTCCAATCAGATGCGAGGAACACGTCACTTCCCACAAAGCAGTCAAAATAACTCCACGAGGTAGAGGACCCAAGGGAGTAATCCAATTGACACCTTGTCAAACGTGGTTTACCTGCTTGTGTATCTGTGACTTACTGGAGTATAATATGTCAGAATGGAGCCGGGTGCTGTGTATTGCGATCGGGAAATGTTCCCGCCCGCTACAGAAGCATGGAGTCCATGTAGCCCCATTTCTGAGGCATCGACGGTATTTATTGAGAGGTCTGCATGAAATGCATAACCTTTTATGAGGCGGAGATAGTGCCCATATCAAAACAACACCGTCGATGCCTCAGAAATGGGCCTAGGAGTCCGTGGAGAAGTTGGGAGAGAAGTACGGAACTCCGAAGAAAAAAGTTCCTGTGGACAATTTCACGTGCTTTAATTATCGACTCATTTATGTATTGAATATCGTCAAGGTTTGACACACACAAATGCGGGAATAAAACTGAGAAATCATCGTGTGAAAATTCGAAGTTTGTTTACCGTGCCTCATGCATGTGTGCGCCTATTATCGCCATAGGCCTAAACTGAAATTGATAAAGTACTAAAAACCATCTATCGTCTCGAATGTATTTTTATTGACAGCTTTGCTGATGGGTAAAGGTTATCAGTGCTTGAAATTATGGATGATTTCTGTTCATATTCTCCCCTCTAGTTGCTCAACCCAAACAGTTAATTGAGCGGCGTGTGGTCAATACCCACTGGGCCGTGTAATTGCCTAGAAACAAAATGGCGCTCACAGCGTCACTATCCCACAATCCACTGCGCGCATCCCCACACCTGGCCACTTGCTGGCTGCGATGCCAGGACGGCGCTGCCTGCTTCCAGACAGTGACGCTGCCAAAGAAAGGCAGATGTTCGCCGGGGGGGGGGGGGTTAGTAGACCGCCAAGAACGGATGTTTAGCAGGCAAGAGATCTGTTCACTTCAGTTCAAATAAACAATGTGAATAGTGATATATACATATGTATATATATATATATATATATATATACATATATATATATATATATATATATATATATATATATATATAATACACGTGTGTCTACATAAATACAATCGGATGTCTCCATGGAAATAAATTATCCGTATGTGTCACCAGTAGTATATGTACTTGGGGGTACTGAAACACGGGGGATTGAGACCGCCAAAAGCCTTTGAAACCTCGAGACGTCCTCCCATCAGTTGCCGTAGGTTGTCATCCCAGGTCCTGCTTAGGGCGTTAAATAGTAAAATGGTTAATCTCGTAGAGCCCAAAATAAGTTCCCTTAACTGATGTATTTATGAAACTATCACCACCAGTTATAAGGGAATTATGTATGGCCTCCCTCGAGCGTGTCTTGAAGTGCCGCAGTCCGCCTACTTTCCCGTGTGTGAGTATGGCGACCCAATACTTGAAGTCCCGATATCCTGGTATTTCATATCATGGAAAACAAGTCATATAAATAACAAAAAGTGCTTCCGCGTGTGAACCTGTTTATACACTCAAGTCTGGATCCCGCAGTATTTTTTATCATGGAAACGAGTCGTTTGCTTTTCCTTTTATTAACCTGACAAGGTATAAGTTGGAAAAAGTGATCATTTCTACTACAGACCGCATTTATGTAAGATTTTCTAGATATATAAAGCGAGGAACAGATCTTACATGGATGGTGTCAGTGGCTGCTTCATTCTCACCCGGTTTTCGTCGATTTCCTTGAAAAAAAGTTCATCATGTGGTAACAAATGATGATGATGATGATGATGATAATTCAAATCAACTGAGCTGTTTTTCATTCGGGTCCAATAAATATTGTTTACATGTCGCAAACATATAACCACTGATACATAAAAATATATGGTGGAACTCAAGATCAATATATCAAAACACACTTAGAAAATACACAGGGAAATGCATGACCTACACTCTAAAATTAACATCTCAAAGTGCAGTAAAACACAAGAACCATGAGCATTAAAATACACGCAAAAGGTGCACGACTGGTTGTTAAATCAGTATTAATTGAAACACATGTAAGTTCTATATAGTTTCAGAAAGCATGAGGAAAAAACTCAAGAGTTGATAAAGGAATTTACCTGTGATAAAACAATTGCAAAAGTAAAAAATAAAGTGACTTATCAAAGCATCGAAAGCGGCAGACTAAATAGCCGAAATTTTAAAGTTCAATGCAGTTCTTAACTTTAATCATGGGTCAAGCGACTGCTGGCACAGAACAGTTTAAAATGAACACAAGTTTCCTTCTAAGAAGTAACCAGACTTGACTGGTATAAAAAGATCACTTACTATGCCATTTACAGGGTCAATGTGATTATGGAGTATGTGACATGTGCGCGGGATCGCATGGGTAAGTTCTGCGCTTGGTCAAAAACATGGATGCCGTACATAACTTTTCGTGTAGTGATTGGCTGAGATTACTATAAATCAAGGAAAGACATGTGTTAAAACGATGTATTTTTATTGACAATATATGGAAATATATGCGATGGAGTATCAAAATTTGCGTACAGTCTGGCAAAAAAGTAAGCAGTAGCTTTTTTCACAAAGACTAATCTTACAGATTTCTTTAAAACAAGAGCAAATGATTATCAGGACGAAGATGTACCACAATTTCCTATTGAATTGTTAAGTGGATGGAACATGCTTAAAAGTTTTTTTTCAAAATAAGCAGGGGCGCAATAATTGCCTCATATGGCCGTGCTTGGTATAACAATTACCCGGCATCTCTATTTGGATAATTGAAATAGATAGTCTCATGGGAGCACTGGTACAGACGCTTTGACAAGCTCAAAATATAAGATGAAAATGAATTTATATACCCCTTTATTCTGTGAGACATACCATATACTAAGTCCAGTAATACAGAAAGGATTATGCCCATAGGACATATATGTACCACTGAATTCAAAGGACACTTTGCAATAACACTTGCTTTTAAATATACAGTGTGTTAGTATTAATGTTGTTGGAACAGTCTATATAACTGAAGCAACTAAAAACTGTTCCCTGTGGACAATTATATGATTAGTTTAATAATACTGCTCTGTTCCACAAGAAAACCCCCAACCACATTCAACATGCAAGCAATTATACTTGAACTTCGTGGCCGAAATTATCACGACGGAGACGCCCGTTAAACAAATCCAGTAATTTATTTTGACTCAAATAAAGCATTTTGTACGTTAGAACACGACATTTTTGACACAACCTAACATATAGGTTTAAATAATCTGTGGCTGAAATGATTTCAAAGCTATGCGAAAAAGAAAAACTCAAAATTTACAGTCTCATGAAATGTTCAATTTTTTTACCTGCGACTACTTCGGTACTCATATTTCGATTCGTGGACCAATCTTTATATTTTTACGTTATCTGCATTCAGTTATTGTCATCTAACAAATACTGAAAACAAGTTATTGTATTTGTGTCTTTTTGCCCAGAACCACTTCCTAGTAGTCAATATCCTATTCCGCAGTTCGAACTCTTTACTCTCCATAAGCTAACCTGTCCCTGTCTAACCTGTATATATATGGAATTACTATTGTCTATATTGCACACGTTCCTCTGTAAAATTTTGACATAGGCTGTATCAGCCCAAATAAATTAAAGGGTCTTCAGCGGGTAACTAATCAACATGTTTCGGAGCCTTTTACCCGTACATGTCTCTCTGAGTAGCAGCTCTCTCTGAGTAGCAGCTCCTTGCCTATGCTAAATATTCAGCAAAGACAACCCGCATAATGATGAATAAATATGAACGTGGCCATTGATGATTAGCTAAATATGGGAAGTTTTGCTTGTAAATGCAGAGCTTCATATCAAAGAAGAATACCTGTCAAACAAACCATAATTACCAAATTTTCATAGTACAGGTTCAGATGCGAACAATTTGACTTATGAAAGTATTACCACGAAATTGACAAATTTCAAATTTGGTTAAATGCTAACAAGCAGTCTTTAAAACATTCTAAAAAACTAAGACAATACATTTGCACTTGAATCTTATGGTCTTCCATGTGTCAATTTAAGGAGTCGGATTTTACTTCTTTGGACTGAGAAATTTATGAATGTTTAATTATCATGGGCTCCACACTTAAAGGAAATTGGGAATGACTTGCAAAGGTCAGTGGTATTATTTTCATCAACACTCCTTACTGCTTATTCACAATTTTCTCTTGTTGCCTCATTGCCTTGAGTCTTCAGTCTTTACAAATATCATATGAAACTTCTGAGCCACTTCAAAATATAGCACATGGATTTGCTTTCCCAAGCGATTTCTTTACATTTTCTACATGTCTGACTACGTCCCTTAAAACACAAAATTTATACATTTAATGTTTTTCCTATGTTGACTACCTGCCTTACCTTCACACAACTTGTCTTGACTATGTTCGAAAGCAAAATAAGTATATAGTATATTATACCTGTTGAATTCACACTTTCATTCCCAACACGCATGGTCCTTAATCTCAATAAATAATATCAAATAGATAAGTGTTGTTATTATTGTGAATGTGTGAACAAGTCTTCCCAAAATGTAGGGGCTGCCCCCCCCCCCCCCCCGCAAATGGGGCTGCAGGGAATTTTATGCCTTTAAGGTAGCGGAGGGGATTGAGCCGCGCAGCCGTCCCGCGACTTTGACGTTGCATAGTTGAACTATGTTTCACATTTCACCCACAAAACCATACATTTTATTAATTGTTCAGACATATAAATTTGTTAGAGAGAAGATTCATATTGATACGATAATTTTCTAAGGGTTTTATACACCCGTATACAAGAGGGTATCAGATTTGACATTTTGTCAGCATTTCTTTAAAAATAATCGATGCAAAAGTGTATTACCTATGTAAAATTAAAGTATAGACCAATATGCAGGAACGGTATTTTTTGTTTACAAATAAAATACATAATAACAGAATTATCGAATTCTTTGATCATCATTTTAAACATCAACAGTTGCTTCATTTTGTGAGCTACAAAAGTCTCGGAAGGGGACATCTGACGGAAAAACAAAAAAACAAAAAACAGTTCCCATATAAATATTTATCTTTCAAAAGACGATTATTTGAAGCAGATCGATCAATTTGCTTTTTATTGACGCTGTCCACAAAATTGATTCATAAGCAGAAAATTTCATTCCGAGAAATCGCCGCTGAAAGATTTGAGGCCCTTTTTTCGCACATTGTTGGCCATAATGACAATACAGCTTACCAAATTCGGCCCGTTTTGGTCTCAGTACTTCGAAGAAAGGTCAATCAACATCTTTGATGTGTAGTTTCCAACATACAATGATGTTTATTGGCTTAAAAAGCAGTTTGTTTTACCCGAATGACATCAAATGCAGCCACACTTGAAAACTTGTCTCTCGGGTTTCCACGTGAATGGGACAGCTTCAAAGGGGGATTCGAAAGCGGAATTAGCCACGTGACCCAAAGGTGCCATCACCTTGACCCTAGCAACATTGTTTGCATTTGGCGCCGCTTGAACAAACGGATTGCAGTTTCACAGCTTGCTCTACTCAGAAGAAGCCCGGTAGGCAGGAGTTGCTCACTCACTTCTCATCACCTTGGATCAAAGAACAACATGGCTTTATTAACGGCATGGATGGGACATTCGCCATTCAGTGTCTTGGACTACTTGCGACCATACCGAAAAGAAAGTTGGAAAAATCGACATGCCACGATCACGGAAGAAAAGGAAACAGATGGATGACAATGTGAAAAAAGGTGTTGACCACCAGGAATATGGATAGGACTGAGTCCGAGGGTAAATCGGACTTCAGCACAGTCACCGACTTCCATGTAGCTTATAAATGCTAGATAGGCGGTCAACATGAATGATTGTGACGTAACATTTAAGACAATAGTACTGTTACTGATAAAAAAACAGTCCCAGGATGAATTATACTTCAAAGAAAAAACAAAACAAAAACAAAAACAAAAAAAAAAAAAAAAAAAACATAGCGAATGTTTTACATGTGTTGAGAATCCATTAGTTTCAGTAGTATTGTTGATGAAACTGTATTGCTAGATTGAATAACCTAATCCATTGATTTGTTGAAGTCTTTGATCAGACCCTGACGGTTACATAGATCAATATTAATTATAATGCACCAGACCACGCTCAGATGCAAGGTGATGACGCTACCCTTCGTGCGCAAGGGTAAAGCTTCCTTGCCTGCCAAGACGGACTGTGTTTGCTTACCTAGCGACACGCACTTCAAGCGCAATTTAACAATTACGCAGAGCGAGTCTGTCTGGCAGTCAAGAAAGTTTCCAATTCCCACAAAATTGAGAAAGGGATGGGCATCGTGAGGCAGTGTGTTCTTCGTGGCCTTGGCTTGTGCGTTTTTATGTTTTTTTTTTTTGTTTTTGTTTTTGTTTTTGTTTTTGCCGGGAGCACAATAGAATACGCCAAGCCTATTTCATTGGTTCCTCCACATATTAGCGCCTTCCTTGTGATAAAGAATGCCATTCACTTTGCCATGTTTTTCTCGCGTATTGCCATTCAAAACCTTGCCACTCATGTAACATATTTTTCATTTTGTGGAGATAACTAGCCCACTGAAAGATAGTTGGCTCACCCTTGAACTGCAATAAACTGACCGAGACACAAAACCAAAACTTCCTGATGGGTGAGTGCGGGCGAGTGGTATCGGAACATGCCGCGCACAGTGAGACAAAATAATTTTATATGACCGATCAACCAGCTAAAAGCAGAGTGCAGAGTCGCTTTTCGTAGTCATTTAACAGTAATCTGATTATTTTATCCCCCTGATGGTCAAATTTTTAAAGCTTTTTTTTTCTGTCCCCTCGCTCAGTGTACTTCGAAACACCCCTGTACGAAGTGGGTAAGTCCGTGCATATGCAATGTGCCTGTCTTCCAGTTCCACAAAATGCAACAGCGCTACAGACGATAACAGTTTTAGTGGAGGCGTGTGCTTCATATAAGTTTACTTCAAGGTTAACATTTAATGCTATTCACCGTTTCACATTCAGGTAAAGGGACATATAATTATTGAAGGCAGATATAATTATTTACGCTGAATCGAATCCCCGCTTTTATATTTTGCGGCATATTTATAGCCAAGTGGTCCAGTGTTAGGATTCTTCGATCGTCATGCGTATTTTTTGCCAGTAAACATTAAAAGCAAATTGGTCTTGGATAGGGCAAGACTGTAGAAAGGGTTGTAAGCCTTTATAATGTATACAATGCCATAATTCTTAGTAACGATTTACGTATAGGTTGAAATCGCCTTCATTGAAAACACACTGAGGCTCACGTCCATCGCCAGGTGCCGTTTTGACAATCACCATCTTTTATCGTCCCATTTTTTTTTTTTTTATCACACTGAGAAGGAAAACATGAGCCCATCGATTTAATTATCTACATGGCCATTTGGTCACCACAACAAACCCATTAATCTGTCCTAATCTTGTCAAGCAGTTTATACAATAATTGGTAGGAGCGCACCTCAAAATGTCACAGTTGGTCGCTTGTCGTTGCTACGGTCCTGGATTGTGGAAAGCAGCCGACTGCTATCCAAACTTTGGAGGACTAATTAGCATACATTTGTAAATAGACATGCTCATGCTGCAGCCAGCTAAAACATGGTCATGATTTTTCCCTTTTTTATCACATAAATTTTGCTTTTTTAGTATTCATGTTTAGTGACAAGAAAGTTAAAGTGCCAAACTTTACGGAAATGGAAAAAAACTCATTTTCTGTCGGGTCACGATTTTGCCGTTATAGCTCAATCCCCTCCGCTACCTTAAAGCATGTCGCTCGAGAGTCGACACTCAAGTGGTGGACATGTCGAGGGGTGTTCTGGAACAATATCGGGGATGAGCCAGTTGTGTTGCCCCCTCGATTGACAACAATGACTCCGCCCTAAGTCCCATACCAATTTTCACCACAAGAGTAAAATCCGCAAGACTCGTAAGTCTGTGTTCTTGATAATGAGTATAGGTGTTTATCCCGTACTTAGGGCCATATTACTTTAAAAATGGACTTAATACAGACTACGTAGTCTGACTGACCATACTACGTAGCTATGCACCAGGCTACGTTGTGTTGCACTACTTTCCTTCCATTCTTGTGTTCATTGCCTTACATGGCATGGATCTGCAGTGTCAAAGGTCATTGGATCCCAAAGCTCATTCAGGGGCACCATGGAGTCCAGTTAGTTTTGGCTGAAAATTTGTGGGAAGGTAAGTTTATTTACTTCTCTTTGTATGGCATGTGTATTTATTAAATATTTTGTAATCATAAATTTACATCAATTTTATTTAGAATATATCATTTAATTATTTTTCAATGTTTATCTTCTCTATGTTTGTAGATGGAGGAAATGCATTGCCTGATGATCAGTTGATTTCCTATTTAACCAGTCTTGAAAATGAAGAAAGTACACCTGACCTTGCAAACAACTCTCCCACAAGCAGTATATCATGTCCTCGGCTGCCAGACAACACGCTAGAGGGAGATACCAATGATGGTGAAGCTGCTGACATCGCCACTCTTAGCCGTCAAGGAGGCCTCAGACCGAGGAGCCCTCCAGCGGCCATGCCAGCAGACGACAACACAGCACACGGGAGACCTCCTCGCACAGAGCCAAATGTGGCACGTGACATTCTTGATGCCAATGCAGACTCTGAGGCTCTCATGGATGGGCATGCAACACATGAAAATGAAAATGTGGACCCTTTGAGAAACTATCTTAACTCAAAAAGAAATAAAGCAACGGTTAAAAAAACTGATACGTGCACAAAGAGGTTCTTGGAGTGGCTCAGTACAGAACCACGTAACGAGACCCGAGACCTACTTGCGATCCCGCCGTCAACTATGGATCAGTATGTTGGGGGCTTTATTCTTGATTTGAAAAAAGAAAATGGGGAACACTATGAGCCTGACACATTAGCTAGTTTTCACAGAGCAATTAACAGAAAGCTAGAGGAAACTGGCTTCGGTTATTCTTTGGTAAAAAATGTAGAATTTGCAACAAGTAATAAGGTACTTGAGGCCAAGAGACGCGAAATGAAACAATTGGGGAGAGGAAATCGTTCGAACAAGTCTGACTGTTTGTCAGAAAATGAGGAAGAAATGTTATGCGAAAAGGGTCAATTAGGGCTCGATAATCCTACCTCCCTGATAAATACTGTTTGGTATTTTAACACCAAACTTTTTGGTTTCAGGGGAAGTCATGAAAGCAGGCAATTAGAATGGGGGGACATCACACTAAAATTGGATGAGAATGGTGGCAAATACCTCGAGTTTAATGAACGGGAAACAAAAACAAGATACGGAAATTCTACTCACCTGCGCCCATTCCAACCCAAAATATTCCAAAACAAAATAAATCCTGATAGGTGTCCAGTTCGAGCCTTTGAATTGTACGAGACTAAACGTCCAGCTGATTTAAACTTTACGGAGCTTGGTTTTACCTTCCGGTCAACCACAAACGTCCAAATGAGCAAAACCCTTGGTTCAAACATCAGCCCATGGGTGTTGATAAATTACAATCAATGTTGAAAACCATGTGTAAAGCGTCGGGCATTTCAGGCCATAAAACTAATCACAGTATTCGCAGAACCATGTGCACGCAGCTTTTTCAAGCAGGTGCCCCGCCCAATATGATCGCTCAACTGTCTGGGCACAAAAACGTGCAATCTATCAACAGTTATGCTGTAGCCAGCACTTCACAGCAACGGCAAATGTGCCAGATTCTTCAAGGTAACATCCCCGAACAAACACGCGTTCCCTTGACTGTCATTTCCTCAGCCCGCAACATGCCAGATAATACCCATGTTGACGCCGTCAACATGGGCCCCATTGACGGTGCAATCGCTCCCTTGGTCCCGGAGAATAATCGAGCTGTAGCAGTCGCTTCGGTCTCTGGGGCAACTCCCCGTCGTCCTGACATAACTTCTATTTTGCCTTCATCAATCTTTGCTGGCGCCAATTTTTACGGCACTGTAAACATTAACATCCCAAACGTGACAATGAGGATGTAATTTGCGCTGTTCGACATCAAAATGAAGCAACAAAAGCCGTTTTCGTTCATTTGTCCGGTAGCTGTCCACATGGCTGCCATTTGAAAACTTGACTGTTCACTTTTTTTATGAACTTAATGTATTCATACACCAGAAGCAAAATAAAATGAGGTCGCGTATGTCTACATTGGGAAGCTTGTGTCTGTTATCTTTTATTTAATTATTAATAGTAGTTTTTTTTTCAAATTTACAATGAAAAATGAAAATTGATAGTACTTAAGTACGGGATAAAAAGAAAACTAGGCTCGTCCGGAGTCTGCTACACCAGACTACCTTTGTGACATCCGCATCACACGCGCCCTTCGGGCTTGTGTGATGCGGATGTCTACTCAGGTAGTCTGGTGTAGCAGACTCCGGACTCACCTCGTTTTCTCATTTTATGGCTGCAACCAATTAAATGAATGCAACTTACCACACTCCGTGAGTCCATCTGTAGCAGTCTGTGACAACTGTTCCCCGCTGTGGCTGTCATATACGGCCAGGTGATGATATAATATATATAAAATATAATCTGGCCCATTCCTGGATCATTATTACGAATACAATCACTTTAAAGGTGATTTCAGTACAACCGTTATTTGAAGCGAAGATTACAGACGAAATCAATTTTCAACTTTAAAAATGAATTGCCCCAAATATGTGTCTCAGAAATAAACAATAGACAAATCACAAGGTTTTAAAAAGGAAACGACTTTTGTACACATTCTGAACAAAAAGAAAAATTATACAAAGAGCCTAAGTACTTATAACCGACATCCAAATTATTGAAATATACCAAGATGTCAGAGAATGTAGAAACCAGTACAAAAAAAGCAAAATAACCCTAAAAAAACACCCTGGTGGCTCCGGAAAGATTTTAATTTTCTTGCATAACCTCTTCAGACACATACATTTTCAACTGCAACTAAATAGTTTAATTTCGAAATGATCAAATGTGGTTGTGATTCAGAACTCAAGAAACTCTTTTTTGGTCCCTGTACTTTAATTTTGCTGGCAATAAATAATTTATAGGTGCTACCACCGGTATTTTTCTTCGTGAGGGCGGGTAGATATTTTGTACATCCATCATAATCATTAACCCATTGACGTTGCCAAGGTGGCAGTTTAAGCATTTGTTTATGTACTTGGGGGTACTGCAACACGGGGGGATGGAGACCGCCAAAAGCCTCGAAAACCTCGGGGCGTCTTCCCATCAGTTGGCGTAGGTTGTCATCCCAGTTCCTGCTTAGGGATTTATATAGTCGAGTGGTTAATCTCGTGGAGCCCAAAATAAGTTCCCTTAACTGATGAAGTTATGAAAGTATCACAACCCGCTATTATGTATGGCCTTCCTCGAGCGTGTCTTGAAATGCCGCAGTCCGCCTGCGTGTTCGCGTGTGGCGACCCAATACTCATGTCAGGATCACCCGGTATTTCATATCATAAAAATTGGTTACATATAGCAAAAAGCAGGGAGAATCAGTAAAATTGTGTACTATCCTGCTATTATGTGTCCTTGGGGATGTAGTGACACATGGAGGACCGATTATTGTAATTCTGAATAAAGATTATTTTCAATAAACGTTTCATACAGTAAAACGCAAGATTCCTCGCTATAAAACACTTGTGAAAAGTTCACTTTTGAATTCATGATCTGTACATAGATGTAAACATCAGGAGCTGCTGGTCACACATTTAACATGAGTCCACTGGTGTGACACAACCAAAATTATTGACCACAATTTTAACAATATAAAAACAGTTGCATACTTCAATTTAAAGGTCTGAAAGTCATCAGCACGACGGATACTATCATAGATATTGTTGGAAATAACTGAACCGTCTTAGGCCAATAAACATTTGACATTTTCTATTTATTTTTTTTTGAAAACAAGGATCCAGCTCATTTGAATTGTGGGAATGTCAATTTAATTTAGTAAATGTCGAAAACAATAATGTGAAAAGGAAATAATATATGTTGATGGATTGCAAAGAGATAACTAAATTATACTTCTTGTGAAAAGATGGGAACAACACGGTTGGAATTAGATGCTCTTGTGAATAATTTCAACAGCTATATATGACTGTATTTTTGTATTGCTGCTATCCACACGTGTAAGTTGTGTATACCATATACCGTATTGTATTCAGTTTGTGCTGTTCAAACAAAATGCCTCCACTTTTGTATCTGAGGTGTAGCAGTAAAGGTTCATTCATTTGTAATATATAGACTGCCAAGGAACAGAAATACCGACAACTTACACTTTATATGTATGCTCGACACTGCATTTATTTGACATAAATGCAATTCTCCTTTTACATGTCTGCTCTGACATAGACCCTTGTGGTTCTTTAGTCGTGAATTCCTTTCTTTGCTTCATTTCAATTTTGTACATTTTCACCTTGTTTAACACAAACTTTTTTTCTTTGTCTTTTGACCATGCATATCATACATCCTTTGTTTTAACAGATCACGTTTTATTCTGTAGACATTTTCGTTTTGTTATTTATTTGTTTCATCAAAATGTTTTGCTCTCGTTTCATATCACGCAACATTGATTCAAATTGGTAGAAGGTTTATTGCAAGATAGTATCGGTTGATTACAATGTGACGTGTTACTTTCGGGTGTTCAAAACAATGAAAAGTTGATATTAATTATTATTTTCTTAATGTGCAGAATATTAATGGCAGTTGGACAACCTGCTTTAGCTTTCCAGGTAAACTGATGTTGAAGACTATATTTAACATGCTCTGTCCTTATATTACCTGGCCAAAAATGTATCTCCTTGGTGCTTCGTACGGTGGAAGTTCCTGGTCTTGTCAGTCGCAATAAAAATAAGGTTGAATTTTTCTCCACCTTGATCATATTTCTTACCTTTACTTGTATACGCATTGCATTTAGCGACTTCAAGACTATTTCTGGACCACCACAAAATTTGGTATATAGTACACTGTCACCTTGGTTTTACACAATTTTTCATTTTTGTCTTTGGACATATTTAACATGCAGAGTAGAGATAGATACTGTATTGACAACACAATACATGAAATATAATTGCAGTAACAATTTTAAATACAGTGTAGTGGCACTCTTCACTTGCGCACAAGGGTTCACTTCCGCATAGGTTTTGTGACGTGTTTTTTCAGGTTTGTTCGCTCTCCGGTTCTAGGGTAACACTAAGTTGCCAATGCATCGAGCGTCCCTTTTCTTAAGTTCTGCATCACTTTCCCCATCGGTGTCTGTACCGCAATTGTCAGGTTAATGATTTTTCGCAGGTGATTTCCACGATAATTATCACGCATTTCAAGCTTGTTTGTTTTTCAGTTATTCTGTTTAACATATATTGTTTTTTACCGGTCACGCGTTTTATTCTGCAGATTTTTAATAAAATCTGTTTCACCAAAAAATGCTTTGCTGTCGCGTCATATCGGTAGCTGTTGAGAATGTAAGAAGGGCACACGAACGTCGTGGTGGATACGTCCAGGGGTTTTGGGGGGAACTATAGCGGGGACGAGTCCGTTATGTGCTCCCCTCGATTAACAACGCCGACTCCGCCCTAAGTTCCTTACCAGTTTTCGCCACGTACACATCAACTTTGGTGGTTATTTTCTCATGTGTATGTAAGAAACGGCTAGTCTCAGGAAAATTGGAAGTTCAAATGCACAACTTGCATTACCTGGGGCTTATTCATAATTGTTTACTTGGAAAGAGCTCAGATATATGTAAATGTGGATCGAAAACGAAGATTTGTGAAGCTGCCATTTATTTATTTATTTCCGTTTCTTTTCTACATTTCTGAGAAAATTTGGTGGAGGTGGATACAATATCTTATTGAATGGAGCTTGTTAGAGGCGCATACAATCCCAACATTTGCTCTAGTTGTATCGTGTGTATGTATATAAGAAACGACTAATCTCAGGGAAATTGAATGTTCAAATTTATAAATCGCATTACCCAGGGATTATTCGTAATCTTCATCATTTACTTGGAATTAGTTACCTCAGATATATGTGGGCGCGTATCGAAAACGAAGGTTTTGGGAAGCTGCCAGATTTTTTTTTTTCGTTTGTCTTCTGCATTCCTTACGCAGTACACGCGGATACGTCATCTTATTGGAGCGACTTTGTCAGAGGGGTGTGAGGTAAGTCTGATTTCATGGGATCATGTACTGATTGTAGAGCCCAACAACCACTTTTCGTCCCTTTACTTTCATTTAGGAATGTTCCAGATACATTATAAAATACGGTGCATTACGAAGCGCCTTCACTTGTTGAACAGTCGACAACACAACAAGAACGAACTCTCCAAAATATCCAGGGTCGACTTGGATTGCTTGTTGCTGTAACTTTGTGGGGTTGCACGTTGTCAAAATATCATTGTGTTGTGATTTATCAGTGTTGTGGCAGTTACTTTGAGGTTTTTGTCTTTCTTTCAGGTTGGGGTTCGTTGAATCTCGCACAATAAGCAAGTGTAATATGTATGATCTTTTGGGTGCTTTCTGAGATTACACCCGTTCAAATGCAAGTTCCATGATAAGTACCAACTTAGTAAGAATCAAAGGGAGATTGCTTGATAGCCAAGGAAAACATTTCAACATGAACATAGCAAGGTTCACAAGACCTGGTCAAAATTCGTCGGCGAACAAATACATCACTTTGCTGACGGCGAACAAATACATCACTTTGCTGAAAGGTCGGATAGATTTTTTTTTAATTTTGCCAATGATTTTAGCCTCACTAAACATGGCAATTTCGTTTTTTATTTGACTAAAGAAATTTAAAAAAAAACTTTGCTTCATATTCACATTTTGTTGCAAAGACTAGTGGTTGTTGTTGAATTGTCCATGAAAGAAAATGTTTGGAAAGTTGTGTATGGAATAAATAACATAGTGTTGCTGGCATCAAGTGAGGTTGTGAGCTATTAAAACAAGTGGGTGGAACAGTTTTACAAATGTTCAAGGAGTTTCAGTTGTGTCAGTTTAATAATGATCTGGTTCATGTTTCTAATACTACTGAACTTGGTGAACTTGCCCGCCAATTATTTTTTTAACAGAAATACATTTCACCCAAAATATTGCTAAGTTAGAATACAGAGCTCTAATACCAAAGATACCTTTGGCCGGGTAAAATTCATAAGCATAGCAGTCTTCTTGCGGCCACGAATAACCAACCTGCTTCTAATATTGCGGAGACTGACCTTAAGCTAACAAAGCATTGTATGCAGTTCTCCTGTGCAATATACATTTTTGCAACTGCTATCTATTTATGTTGTTACAATGAGGTCCACCGCAGGAACTTTTTTGTGTGAGAATGGTAACTGATGGTATCTGTATCTTTGTCTTTTTAACATGCAAAATACCATAAGAGGGGGTCCCAGTGGATCGATGGGCCATAACAGTAACACCGATTTACTGAGACTCCTTCTCAACTGACGCAGGTTTTATTGTAGTAATTCTGAAGAGTAGGAGCGGGTACCACTCCTTGTTTGAGCCTTCTGATGTCTTTGAGTAATAAAAGACTGGATTAAGCTCATCAGCATCATGCTTGAGCCACTGCATCCACCATGGACAATTTTCATCTGTTAATCTGTCATTTCATCTGTTGCTTCTTTTCAATCACAGCTCGATTTTATTAGCCCTCTTTGCTGCCAGGCTTGGCATTACACTGCCTGAGTAGCGCAGCTGGGAGAGTCCCAGTTCATTGACCAGGACTGTAACAGTTGCTCTGCCATGGTCATGGTTCCACTAGTCCTCTGTTTGGGCCTGCAAGCGTCTACAATTTATTTCTTGTCTACTTTTATACAGGTAATGTTTAATATTTGATATGAATTAACTTCGTAGATCATGATAGATTACATGGTCCTCTTTCTGTAGACAGCATAACGATAATCAAAAGTGTCTTAAGTCTGCGGAACAAGACTATCATGATGAACTCTGTGCTTCATTACATAGTCTAGCTCATATAAGAGGAGCCTGTGATGCACCATTAAGTATGTTTAAAATCGCAGACACACGGCCCCCACTCCATCGCTTTTGCACGAAGGTAAATATATTTCGGATGATTTATCTAACATCATGTGTACACCTCAGCTACCATAAAAATTGAGTTTTTACCCTGATTTCTCTTTTCCCTACCCAAGTCCAAAACTCTTTGAAGCCAGACGCTTATCACTGCACACACACTCTGGGCGTGCTTGTTTGTCACTTTCTCTTAATATCTTAATTGCCAGAGCAGCTGCCTGTGTCCAGTTTTTTTTGCTTCATAGTAAAAAATGGATGCATAAGTTCACTTTTTCTCAGCCAATTTTTATGATCAATGTGTCAATTCAATGTAGCATTTTCTGAAAATTAACATGATTGCCACATTTTTGTTTAAATTTGAAAAGAAAAGTTACTGGATGAAGCTAATTAGAGCCCCTAATATATTGACTAAAGTGCTATCTCAGTGATTACGTAATAGCAATTAGCTTGAGTTAATGGGTGTTGTTTGAAGTCAAGGTCAAGTCTGACCCCTGCAGCCAAGGCTTGCAAGGAGAAATGGGGGTGAAAACCACCTTGCGAAATGGCTTTTACCCGGGTATCTTTAGCTGAAGTGTACACAGCATGGTCAAAATTTTCAACTTAATTTTCTTTTAAATAATGTATGCTTGATTCCTCAATTGTCATCCTGGTGGAATTAAATATTAATCGTCCAAACACAATGGAATCAATTTCGATTACAAATGAGGTAGTTTTAGAAATTTTACTCAGTATAGACGTTTTGTAAGCTACTGGACCTGATGGCATTTGTACAAAGTTTATGAAAGAAAACGCTCCCTCAATATACAAGTCTTTTACCAATCTATTTAACCTTTCTTTTAGGTATTGTATTTGTGTCTTTTTGTCCAGAACCACTTCCTAGTAGCCATTACCCTATTCCGCAGTGCGAACCCTTTACTCTCCATAAGCTCACCTGTAACTGTGTTACCTATATACATATGGAATTACTATACCCATATTGCACACGTTTTTTGTAGAATTTTGACATAGGTTGTATTAGCCCAAATACATTAAAGGTTCTTCAGTGCGTGACTACTCAGAACATGTTCCAAACCCATACATGTCTGTCTGAGTAGCAGCTCCCTGTCTAAGCTAAATATTCAGCAAAACCAGCCCACATAATAATGAAAAAATGTGAACGTGGCAAATGATGACATAGCTAAATACGTCAAGTTTTGCTTATAAATGCAGAGCTTCATTATAGAAGAAGAATATATGTCAAACAACACAGAATTTCTAAATTGGTATAGTACAAGTTAAGGTAAGAACAATATGCACCCATGAAACGTTTCCCTCTTGCGGGAAGCGGGCTAAGGTTCTGCTAATTCATTAAAAAGGGTGCTTATTACGCATGCAACAATTATAGACCTCAATCCTTACTAGTTGTGTTGGTAGAGTATTTTAAAAAAGTAGTCTTTAAACACGCTTTTAACTTTTCCAAAGACAATCTGTTGATTTATGCCCACTAGTTTAGTATTACTCCTGGTGATTCCACTATCAATCAGCAACTGATCATTTACCATAGAGACTGTTTTCCTTTAGACCAACGAAAAGAGGTAAAACTTGTCTTTTGGGACATAAGTGAGGCACTTTGGCAAATTCGAAAAAAAATGAACCCATGACAACTTGATTTGCTACTTGTCCAGCTATATCTAGGACCACCAACAGAGGGTTGCACTTAATGGTCAATGCCACTTCTGTTTCTATTATATGTCAATCATATTGTGTACCTCGTCCAATGTAACATAAAATTATTTGCTTATGGCACATCCCACTGCTTGGCAGTTGACAATCATGTGACAGCTTGTGATATTTTAAATGATAATCTCTTTGCTCTTGATGAATAGGCAAACAACTGGTTCACCACGATCATCGCTCTCAAAACTGACATTAAAGATGATTAACAAATTAGTTCCAAATTACCTGCAATGTGTAATTCCAAACATTGTTAACCCTGACATATCTACTTACAATGCTCATCAAAGATTTGCCTGGCCTCCTTTTCGTCCACGAGCTGATATTTTAAATGATTCTTTCCACCAATGGTTTGCCTTTTAAATGTGGTGCCTCTTGATGTCCCAAATTTGCCATCCTTATCAGTATCTAAATTACAATTACTTAAAGATTCTTTTTGATCGAATCCATTGTCGGAACTCTGCAATTATGGAAACAAATGTGCCTGAATACATCACACAAGCCTACGTTTGGGCACCAGTCAGTGGAGCTCACATATTGTTAAAATTGGTGTCAAAATGAGGCATGGGTACAAGTGGGGAGCAGATTGTAAAGATGTTTGGCATTATTTTTTCTTTTGCCTATTCTATGTTGTGGAACCATCGAAACTACACACAATTGTACCAATGTATGTTCCCTTTTTCTTACGAACAGTTTTGCACGGGTCTTCACTTAGCACTTCATTGCACAATTTACAAATTTTTTTCTGCTGTTTATAATTACATAATTATTTCTTCTTGTTTTTCTTAAAAAAATATTGGTTGAACTAACGTGGGTTTTACCTGCAATTTTTATGATTACCATCCATGAATAAATTATGTTTGAATTATGCTTCTCTGTTTGTCCCTGGTCCACTGTGAACGTTTGCTTATATTTGTGTTTGTTGAATGACAAGCCAACTTTTGGCTGTTCATGCATCAACTGCATGTCAGGTATTGTCCTGTTTTCATGTCATCTCCCACTCTGCAAGGGAGATGAACATAGGGCACTGCCCTTTTCCCAACTGCTATATAACTCGGGTATATAAGATTTGAAGTGAATTGGAAAGAAAATTTGTTTAAACCAATAACAATTCGAAGGTGACAAATAGGAATATGCTTCCCAATTCCATTTTATTGAACTTTATGTTTAAGACAAGTCTAATGAGAGACCTGTTTGTATGTAGCGATCCCAGCCTATATTAAACTCGTCAGTCACACTCATCCTTTACATGCAGTCATTGACAGAGCATATGCATGTTTATATCAAACAAGATTAAGATGTCCCCCCAAAATCATTATCTTCAACATATCCTGCCCTTTCATCTTTTAAAGCATCCCATTTGTTACCTTGCACATTATTCAGATAGGAGAGTCATGTTTTAAAAATGCATCTCAAATGAGCAGGATCTTTGCCACATCCAGTTAGGAGGCAGGAGTTGCCAAACTACCAACACCAAATGGACAAATAGGGCCCAACATTTGACCACCACATTCGTACAAATAGTTAGGAAACAAATTAACCACATTCATAAATTGCAACACAACAATCACAACAAAATCAAATACAGCAAAACCAAGAGATTCAGGATTTACCGTAAAATCAAATTCACGCTTTAGCGCCAAGGAATTTCACTCCTGACTTGTGACAGGAAGGCACCTATAAGAGGCAACTTGTTGTATTAAATGGTCCTCTGTACCTTTGGAATGTTCTTCACTAACTACAAACATGATTATTTTCCAAAACATATAAAGTTAATCACTCAAAATGCCAATTTTGCATGTCTGCCAAAGACAAAAAGAAACATGATAGGCCTGGTACATTTTGGTGTTTCCGACGTGTCAGTTGCACAGTGTGTGCTATTTAACAAGCGACAAGAAGAAGCAGTTGACTGAATGCAAACATATTAATTTACAGTACACCACAAAAATTAGTCCAAGTTGATAGACGTCCAAATGTTTACAAGAAACATGAACATCACAAATAAAATATCAAGACTTGAATATCTACTATGCAATATATTATTCATTGAATATCTGAAGAAGATAGAATATTGAGAAAATATTTTACCGACTGTTATGCAAATAGAAGCAGCAACAATTTTCAACAATGCCATGGACACTACTCCACAATTCCGAGTAAAGAAAAACCACTGATGATAAAAAACCCATCAGCCATAAAACTCGAAATCCGGAAATCCGTTGCAGACATTCCAAAACTTTGTTTATCATATTTTTTTTATCAGTGAATGAATATGAAATCAAGTATGAATGCAAAACGTCTCTCCCATGAATTGAGGCAGGAAACGACTAAAGTCAGTGGTAGTTTAGATCAATTTAAATGTTTAAAATGAGTTGAATGACACACACGGGTTGGGAAATGAAAACTTTAAGCAGACAGTATAAACGCAAAACGTCTCTCCCATGACTTGAGGCAGGAAACGACTAAAGTCAGTGGTAGTTTAGATCAATTTAAATGTTTTAAATGAGTTGAATGACACACGCGGGTTGGGAAATGAAAACTTTAAGCAGACAGTGACAGGGTCCATTAAGCATCAAGGCCATAGTAGGAGTTTAGACCAAGTTGAAAACCTTTAAAACCTTTGACAACCCCCTCAACATGAACATCCAATTGCCTTTTGATATAAAAATATGTTTACATCATGGATGACTATCACCACATATAATTTATCACACAATACATTTTTTATTGAATATACAAAGATGATAGGATGTCATATTGACTACACAAATTAGCAATTGTCATGGAAAATAGAAGCTGACAACAGTTTTTCAACAATGCCAGAGAAACTGCACTCTAATATCAGATGTAACAAGAACCATCAATGATCCAAATCCGTCCTTCATCAAACAAGCAAATTCAAAATTCAGAAGCTTAGGATCACGTACCAACTACTTTATGAAATTCGTATATACCCGTGAACAAATATGAAATAAAATAGTGGGGAAAACATGTATCTCCTGACTTAAGACAGATACTAATTAAAGTATGTAGCAGATACTAACTTAAGAATGTAGTAGTTTAAATTCATCAGTAAATCTGTTGAATTTGATAATAAAAACTGATTCGCCCTTTATAAGAAACCCTATTGCCAACCAAATATACCACCCATAATTGAGATACAAATTACCAGATATTTTAAGGAGGAGGTCTGTTTCTGGGATACCTATCAGCCTTTTGACCTTACACTTGTCAAAATTATATTTTTGCAATGGTTCAAATTGGATGCAATCCTTGGATTAAACTCAGCTTGTAAATGCAATAATTTTGCAACTATCAAATAGATCAGAATAGCATTACCCACATTCAGAAATTCCTACCCAGAAATTAGCGCAACGTCAAATATCTTAAAAGATATGGATTCGAGAATTACCAAAATATCAGCATTCATGATTTGGCTGGTTGCCCCACAGTTTTGCTTGAATGATTCATGGCTCATGGGCTTGACAAAGGTGCAGGACATCCTACGGTTAGTAATGTCTATGATGGAAGAGAGTCAGTTGTATGTATGTATGTATGTATGTATGTATGTACATACGATTCTCTTTAAACTTGGCGCTGATGTACCTTGGGTGAGTCCGTGTTAGATTTACTGTCTTTGACAAGTCAGCTGAGGTGATAGTATTGTTCATTGTCCTTCCGCCGGTTTGTCTGTCTTGATGAGTCCAGTTTACAAATTGGCTTATGTTTTGGTAATGGTGGGTCCTACTGCTTTTTATTTCAATAATCATAACTTGAGCACCATGAGAGAATGACGACTTTTATATTGGAGACAGTGATGATGTTCAGAAAAAAAGTGACCTTGCTGTTGCTTTAAAGGTCACAAGACCTCCTCAGTCTGTGCATCCAAAGTTGGCTGACCACAGGACTGTCGCAGTCCTCTCACTAGTTGTCATTACACTTGCATGGAAAACACAAACGAAACTTGAAATCCCTGCAAAAAGATAAGTATACAAATAGTACAGAAAAACTTGATCCATATATATTAATTCCAAACCCAACAATGACAGCAAAGAGATTTCAGACTTGTCAAAGCAGCAACATTTCCCTTCCAATACCAATGTGAAGAAACAAATTTCACTCCTGACTTGAGACAGGCTGTCACCCATAAAAGGCAACTGGTGGTTTTAAACCGGTCCTATCAACCTTAGAAATATTCATCATAAACTGCAGACACTAGTTCTTTTCCAAAATCTATGGGCCTTACCACCCAAAACACAAATTTCATTACTTCTGCCAAAAATAAAAAGAGATTAGTTAGGCCTATCACCTTTTAGTTTTTCCGACTTGTCAGTCAGCTAAGTTTAAAGCAAACAAGTAAAGTAGGCCTACATCGTTTTTGTGAAATTTATGAATCTAGAACATTATAAACACACTCTACCTCCACTATAAAAACAAACATGTCACATTTAAAAGCTTTACACCACAGGAATTAATGTTGGATTAACATAAAAATTATTGAATCAATAGGGAGGAATGTGTAGCAATGCAGTAACGCAAAGACATATTTGTAGCTCCTGCATTTAATGTGACGAAACGGATACCCTTTATGCATATGTTTAAGTACATGAGTGCATGGGTTCCTTTGGGTTGTTTGTTAACGTCAGTTAGTTATAATATAATTTTCCATCATAGAGGTCGGCCTCAGTTTTTGTGCTTTGTTAGTCTTAATCAACTATTTGTATTTGAATTGCTCTCAATGTTGCATTGTAGTTTGTGAATGAGTAATGTATTTTTCTGAATCATTGGATGTCAATCTGTATATAGAGCCTGAAATTTCAAAGCATCATTCTTTGTATGAGTACTGATTGCACATTTGGTCCGTTTTTATTACTCAGCATGTTTTGACATGGATTATATAGCTCATCGCATCAAAAGTGCACATTTGTGTCAAAATGATGGCTTGTTGCTTGCATCATCAATCTACCTGCACATTGTCTTCACATAAGGAGATAATGGGTTACAAATTTGCCGAACGGAGATGCACCATTAACAAGCATTTTTTAGGGTTGTGTGAGGCACGAATGAAGCCTTTGAATTCACGTTTTGCTCGTAAATCACACCAACACGTGTCAATAATACTCATTGTCTAAACACGAAATACAGACATGCAGCGTATTATACCGTACTCAGCGTATCCATGACAATGAAATAAAAAGTATGCAATCATGCAGTTTCCATCACCTCTGGAAGTTTTGCAATAACTGTGCATATTACAGGAACTATACATAGTACGGTGCATGAGCTGTTCCTGGATTATAATAGCTATACTGCGAAACATGTGGATACCTGTGTGATTCTGCTCAGTTCGACACCCCCTGTAGGTAGCTGGTGTGGTTTTTTTATGACAGCGGCTTGCATTAGTGATTGTCAAGTGGAAACTCTCAGGGTACATAGTGGTTTTTTTTTTGGCCTACAAAGCCCAAACAGACTTCGGAATCTTTTTGTTGGGTGGGAGATGATTTGATACCTTTACATTAAAACCTGCATCACAGACTGTTGATATATTTTAGTGTGTGAGCGAAAAACGTAGCGACTACTGATACTGCCATTCCCCATGTATTTGGAATAAAGATATCCAAACAAATTGATATTTACTAGAATCAGGTGCTAGATTATACGAACACTTTTAAAGGGGATGAGACAAACAATTTATTTTGACAAAGTGTGTTATCAAAGTTTTTAAAATTAGGGTACATGTATTCTGTTTTAAATAGTAACCAAGGACTGATATTACAATCAAGGTTATACCCTACTGTAAGAATAATTCTCTTCATAGGTTTTCGACCTGTATCTGTGTTACCATGCAAAAAACATATTGGAAAGGTAAAAAAAAGATTAAAATACTTTTCCTGCCTGACCTCATTTAACAATGTTACTAGGGAAACCGCAGAGCCGATTGCAATATTTCCTTTGGGTACATGTTCTTTTTTTACTGCACACAAAGACACCCTAAAGACTGGCAGTAATTTTACTTTTTATCATTCTTTAGTATATGAATCTAATTTCCGCTGTGTAATATATGTTTTGTGTCTACGGAACAGGTGGGATCAAATAAGAAGAACTCTTGATGAACCAGCAGTGGCAGATAAATGCTAGATAAATGGCACGGATATTGTGTGGTCTGGTAGGGAAGACCCTATATTTATAGCCACAGTGCCTGCTGATACGTGTCAGTGAGCACAAGCGTCTTTCTGTTGGGGCTTCAACACCGTAAAGATGCGTTTCTGGTTGTGCTCTGGCTCAAGCAGGTAAATAGAAGAAGGAGAATCAGACCTCAACGAAACAAACGATACAACACCTACAGCTAAAAAAACCCCCGATACACGTAGTATGGGGACTGGATTTAAATGCTGTTGCTCCCACAGCTACAAGCACAGGTGATGGGGGAAAAGCACTCAAAAACGTTTCAAGCTTAAAATATGTGTTCAATGAAGTGCAGGACCAAGGGAACATGTACACTCGAAGCCTCACATAATTTTTTACTGACTCTAAAAGATAAGCACTAATGACTTTCCAGTCTTTAATATTTTAGTCACTGTGGCTGAATTGGAGGATATATATATATATATATATATATATATATATATATATATATATATATATATAAAGTGTCTGTGTGTTTTCTGTGTTGTGTGATGAAGTGTTAGCGGCTTACGATAACAGTCAAGTTCTTCAATTAGACAAACTATCACTGAAGTATGCATCCCTGACATAACTTAGCTACCTATACGCTAAATTGACAGCAGTTTTATAGACCTCACGTTGGAACTCAAATTCAAAGTTACTGTCTAAATACAAGCAGTTTGAGTAAAAAGCATTGTTTGTAAAATGTTGGACATTTCTCCAAAAAGACACCCTATTGTTGTGGAAAAAGTGAAGTTTGTAGTTAATGAAGAATATTTTAAATGGTTCAAAGAAACGGTTTCAACCACCAGTTGCCTTTTGAGGGTGACTACCTGTGTCAAGGCTAGCATTAAATCAATTTCTTCACCCTGCTATTTGAAAATGCATTTGATGTTTTTGTAATTCCTGAAACTTTGTCATATTTAACTTTGCTCTCATTGTTGGATATAAATTTAAGACTATGGTAACGTTTTTCTGAACTGTTGGACAGCTCAACCAAATACTTTTCTGCTGATAGTAGAATGAATATAAATTGGCCAAAAGAGGCGCAAAATTTGTACCCATTGGAAAGCAAACTGTTTGTCTGCATGTCTTATCACAACAAACTAATCATTTTCAAATTAGGACTGGCCATACCTTACATCATTACCCAAATGGACACCTTTTCAACATTTGATCATTCTTTGAATTATATCAGTGACTTGATAAATTCTCTCAAATCAAAAATATTTACATTCTACTTTTAACATTGTAATGTGCATAACCGTCACCAACGGGTAGTCATCCAAGGCCAGTCGTCTAGTTGGGGTAAAGTCTGTGCAGGCGTGCTGCAAGGCTCAGTTCTAGGACCTTTGATGTTTCTTATTTACATCAATGACATTGTTCGATCTAACATCAACATGTTTGCTGATAATACCTCACTCTATCTAACTATTGATAATCCTGTCACTGCGGCACAAACTATGAATATGGACCAATCTAAAATTGACCAGTGGTCCAAAGATTGGCTTGTCACATTCAATGCCTTGAAAACTGATTCTATGCTTATTTCCAGAAAAAGTAATCCACCTTCTCACCCGCCAATTCTTTTCCAGGGTCATCCTTTGCAAGATGTGGCTCATCATTAACATCTTGGAGTGACAATGCCTTCGGATTTAAGATGGTCTGACCATATTACTGATATATCAAACAAATCCTCCAAATTAATCAATATCATGAAGAGTTTGAAATTCACTCTAGATAGGAAAACACTGGGAAACCATTTATACTTCTTTCATTAGGCCTATGCTGGAATATGGTAGTCAAGTATGGAGTGGCTGTACGATCCAAGATGAAGAAAAACCTAGAATGTATACAATTAAATGCTGCTCGTATTGTCACTGGAGCAATGTATGGGACCAGCACCGCTAAAATATATGAAGAAACTGGATGGTTAACTTTATCCAAACGCATGGAAATTTCTAAATTGATTCTTATGTACAAATTGGTCCATAACCTTGTACCGGACGCACTATTCTCTGTCCTTTCTACCGCTTCTCCTTATAAGGTAATTACATCACACGTCAGCAATTTGATCTTCCTCATTTCCGAGCTCGGACCGACCTTTTGGACATATCCTTCTTTCCTTCAACTGTTCGGTTATGGAATCAACTACCTCTAGAAATACGGAATTCTGACTCTATTCAAAAGTTTAAATCAAGTATAACTCAACCGGTGGTCCGACCTATAAAGTTTGATGAATTGTATAACTTTGGTAATAGATTCCTAGCTGTTCAGAATACACGCCTACATTTGGATGCCAGTCAGCTAAATTCACATCTCTTCAAGATTGGTGTTAAGAACACTACGAAATGTTCATATGGCTCACCTAACGAAGATACGTGGCATTATTTTTTTTCATTGTTCTAAATACACAATTGCTCGGTCTAACCTACATACTGCTAAATCACAGTATGCTCCCTTTACATTACAAACAGTTCTTTATGGGTCCCCTAACTGTTCCTTTATTAAAAATATCGAAATATTTTCATCCGTTCATAACTTCATCTCCGCCACTCAACGTTTCAACCCTTCTGGTGTTGGCTAATAATTTTTTCTATTTTTGTTTTGTTTTTGCTATATGGTACAACCAATTTATCCCTGGTCCAAACTGCAGATAAAATGACATCCTAATATTACCAGTACAATACAACCTTATGCCCCACTGTATGTCTCGTCCGTGCTTGTCCTCTTCTCTCTGTTCCTGTGCGTCTTGTACGTCCTGTATTGTCCTGTGATCGTCTTCATCTGCAAGAGGGATTTATATAGGGCCACGCCCTCTTTCCCAATTGCATATAATTTTCATATGTATTATATTGTGTACTTTGTCAAAATAAAATACGTTTAAATCAACATTGTAAGTCTAGGAGAGAGCCTGGTATGTTATGAGACTATAGCACAAGAGGCTGGTGTTTTATCAGACCATAACACATGTGTCCTGCTCCCCATTTCAACAACCAATCACAGACCCGAATGCCATTATCGCTTCTTAACTTTTTATTGTGCAATGGTATGGTACTACTTTGCGCCGATGGTCTCTCCTGTTAACCTCAATTAAGCCCTAATAAAATCCTACTGCCCCGCCAGTGTCAAAAGACATTGAATCAAGATCAAAATACATAGCACCGGCATTCCCTGCAGAATAACAAAAAAACAGTCTTACCAATATACATGGTCCTATAAACCATCACCTCCAAGATATTGGAAGGGATATTGCCATTGTGAGGGATAAAGAATTCAAACAAGCCAATAAGGCACTAGACGGGCATTTAAAAGAGCCATTGCGAAACAGCACTTTATTGCCAACCACACATAAAAACACAATTAAGTTACTGATCTGAAGAGAATTTCTACTTACCTGGAAATGCAGATGGAAATCCTGTGATCTTGAGATGCTTACATAGCAATCAGCACATTATTTATGAAAAGGAGTTCCTTTGCCATGTAGGCCGAGACCTGTTTTAGTTTAAATCTGATGAACATGGTTATTTTTCCACAATTTGTCACGAAACTCAACATAAACACTTTAAAGGGGAGGGGGGGGGGGTCTAAAATAGCTCTTTCCAGTCCAGGCTATTTTAATGGCTTATTTAGCCTTATCCTGGGCTTCGGGATTCATTTCCGAATGTCAGACTCCATTTTTCTGTCTATATGATACAACCAGCTATCATAACTGTACATCACCACGTTCAGTACAAGCAGTGCTCTTGGGTTTCTAAACCTTTTTCAGTGCCGTGATTTTGACGAGTCAGAACAAAAATATATTAATGACTTTTAATTTTGCGAAATACATCGTTTGTACCGAATATAGTTTGGGATACTTGCCATGGCAACCATGTTTAAGCTGAAATAGACCTCAGAATATGCGTAGCTAAAATTTATTCAAGGTCACCTGAAGTCGCATGACATGGCCGCCATCTTGGATTTTTCGTCTTTTTCATCAAACTTTATTGTTATTGGACAAGGAAATATGGATCAATCCCAAATATCCCTCGAATGGGCAGAAATGCAGCACAGATGATAAACGACTAATTTTTTTCTGCAATCCATACCACTTTTGCTCTGA